>CAXIVR010001709.1:0-15538 GCA_964035755.1 Teleogryllus oceanicus
CGCATGATGAATAAATATGCGGCATGGTTTGTTTCGAGCAGGTATGACCCACATCACAGGAAGGGGATGAGTGAAACAAAGGTGGCGGTGGTGAATGAAGTATCACAGAAATAAGGTCGATAGAGCTGTCCCAGAAGCCGAATTGCCAAACTATCACTTTTCGCACTATCAAAAGTAATTTTACAATGAGTCAATGCATTTTAGAATTAATAATTGGAAGTAGATGAATCGTTTGTGCTGTTGTGAGCGGATCAATTAGATAAAAAAATGTGTGTACCTGCACTCAGATAGTTCACATAGAACGCTCCCATCACGTGGGCCAGAACGAGACCGCAGTGGAACATCCTTCCGCCTTCTGCCAGCGCCCTCTAGCAAGCTGCCTTCTCTGGAACCGGGCTGTTTCTATGGTTACCACTCCGGCAGAATATGACGCGGCGCTACAACTACAGGAAGCCAACCCAGTGATTGTTGAATTACATTTTTGTTGATGTGAAGGCGAGTATTAAACTTCAAGATGATTTTCGAGGGTCCTTTATGAGTTAAGAAATTGTAAAGTTAAGTTAATTAGTAGAATTTTGATTATAGGAACAGTTTCACTTTCTATATACTACGAATATTACTCCGTATATATGTAAGTATACAAGAAAGAATTATTTGGTAATAGTCTCATTTCATGTGAACTTTGCAAAAAATTGGAATATTTTAACATTTAAAATTACGAAAATGAAGATAATGATTTTTCTCCAAAGAAACTCTATTCGGAAAATAAGCTCTTTAAGGTAGGTTGCGTAGAATATTTTGTAAAACGATAAAATTTGCAAAATTTGTTCTTGAAATTATTGCAAATTATAAACAATTCTTGCAAACTTTTCCAATTTTTTCTTTTCTTTCCACAGATTCACCAAGGATCGCTAAAAATATGTGCAGGTTACTAGTTCGCTGACCAGTTAAGTTCGCATTTCTCATTTTGACATATATGGATCACCCTTTATCCATTGAGAGGAGTCCAATATTTGCTTTATTGATGTCTTGTTTGTGCATTATTGATATCTTTTTGCAAAGGAACCCAATTGTAATTTCGATCAGCCAGCTTTGTTCATTATTAGGATTGGTTTGGATTACTTCATATAAGATAGAAAAGGTTGTATTGTATATTAGAATTATCGTATTAGGATTGCATTCACCATTAAATTAGTCAGTTTTATTCTCCCCGTAAAATTTGATTTGTTTTCTCGCTGAGTGGTATATTAATTGTCCGCAAAGATGTTCATAATGGCACCTCTGCCCGCTCATGGAATTTCTTTCTTCCTATTTTTCGTGGTACATTTGCAGGTTCGGTACTCGTTCGGGTCCAAAATAAAGCTGTAGTTTCCTAATGCGAATCGTCGCAGCTGTGCGATGGAGGAAAGCTCGATTGGCGGAGAACGCTAGGTACAGCGATGGGAATGCGCCATGTTCGCCATATTCCCCCAGGCAAGGATAATAAATGAAAACTGGTCCTAGGCAATGGAATACCGTTGGCAAGCAGACGTCGGATTGATCCGATCTTAAAACACCAAGTACGCTTTATTTATGTTCCCCGAATCTTTGGGATTTTATTTTCCATGTTTGGGAATTTTGTAGAGTATGTCGTGCCCAGAATAGCAGAAATGCGAGAAATGAGTAATACGTTTTGTCATTAATACAAATATTTTGGAGCGAATGAAGTATACACTTTAAACCTCATCCATTTTCTTTTGTTAATATAGTAACGGGGTCGGAACCCTCCTTTCTAGTTTACTTATACATCTATAAATAGGCCCTATTAATCACAGCCCCACCGTTGGGCCGCCACTATAATAGGTTCTCTCCTCCTTACTTCTTTATCTATTCTATTTGCCCTGCTCTAGCCCTTCTTACAAACAAACCAATAAACATTAGCATCGCGTTGGGTTGCTACATATGATAATTTTCCCCCTTTTCTACCTCAATTGCCCCTCTGCTAGCTTACCTGGTCCTTTCACTCACCTGGGCGGGGTTTGCGGTCTGTACAGACGTAGCAGTACCAGCTCACGCGCGTGGATCAGTCTAATACTACGTAAATGATGGTGAAAAACACATTGATTTTCCGAATCATGACCCCAAAATGGGCCATGAAGTTTATTCAATTCCCTTTCGTATCAAGTTTTTTTCAATTTCACTATTTAGTGCCGCAACGGCAATGGTACTCTCTGACGGCACACATCAATACAACCCAGCATCAAAACAAAACAAAATAAACACTTCCCCTCCTCAATAAACAATACATAGATATATAAATACTCTTTCGTTCACACAAACTATTTACAAACAAAAAAACAAACAAATACCATTCACGCATATACATAAACCCCAGAATGCATTCTGTCGAGATTTTCCGTCTTAAAATCTACCAATTACACGGCTTGGTCTTCGACAGAGCTTTCTTCCATCAAAACTAAACAAACAAATGTCAAAATGCTTTGGCTCACGTATACTGTTGCCTCCGCGATGAATCTGCGTGTCTGAGGGATTATCAGCCCAACAGCGCCTTCCGTTGTCGCCATCATATCCGGGACACTCACACACGCACCACGTTGACCCCATGCTGTCGGAGTTCACGCTGTCATCTTATTTTTTTAAAAACCCCTCCAAATTGTTAAATTTCACCGAGTTCCGAATTAAATTTCCCGCCCCTCTATTATTCATGCAACATCGCGCTCCCCCCCGTTGCAAAACTTCCGTACCGCCGCTCGCTCGCAAGTCCAGCGGGTTGCCGAATTCCGGAATAGTTCCAAAAATTCCCTTTTCTTTTTACGAAATTCCCCTTTCCCACGACTGTTACACACCGTACTTAAAATATTTCCGGTTACTATATCGGATGATGCTCGTAATTCCGCACTTTAAAAAAAATTTTTAGAATCGCCTACGCGAACATACATCCTACTCACCGAGTCCAGAAAATTCTGACGAATCTTGTTCAACCTAGCATTGTTATCCTTGCTTCAGCATTTTTCCCCGATCGCTCGATAACGACGATCGCGTCACCAGGTTCTCTTAAAATATTTAATTTCTAACTTTTTCCCGAAACACATTATTCTCGTTTTGGTTTTGAAAAAATTCTCCCGGCAATTTCCTAAAATTTGATGTTCTCCTTTTGTTTTCTTTTGTCAAAACCCTTTTTATTTTCCTGTTTTCCGTTTTTGATCGAAATGGAACGACTGCATTTGTTCGCTAATCGCTTCGTCTTGCTTGAATTAATTTACCCGTGTTTTTAAAATTGATACTTCCGTCAAGATATTTAAATGGGTAAATTTTATCTGAGGGCTAATTTTCTTGTTTTACCCCCCGAAAGTCTGAATTGATATGTTATCGCGTTTTCTGCAGTATACAAAAAACCTCTTCTTTATATGCGTTTCATCGCTCCAACAATGGACTCCATTAATATTTTTCCTTAATACAAACATGCAAAATATGAAAATTTCAATAACTTTTTATTGCCTGACGGGGATTTCACTGGGATAACTTTCAAAATGTTTCTAAATCATAGCCGGATCTAATGTTTATAGTCCAAACTCGCACAAGCATCGGGTTCGCTTTGTTCTCTTCTTTACTCGGTTTTTTTTTTTTTACTATGCGTCTTTGCTTAAATGTTTTAAACCCGTTTATCTGCAAATGCATACCATTGGGGATCTGTAAATCATTACATACCCCCGCCTAAGATGTTGCGCAGTTCTGACGAGCCAACATCTAAAGCTTATGCTTGCTTTTGTTCCTTCTACTGTGCTCACTACGTTTGCCCCTTGACCGTGAACTTGAAGCTCGTTAACAATGCTCGCGGAGTATACAAAACACACGATTGGCAAAGCCGCGACGGACGAACCTGCCAATGTTTACTTAGCACTACATAGGCTCGTAGCACCGTAGTCTCTACTCGCACTTGTCACTGTGCACCTGCAACTCACTTCACAACACACAAATAAACGTTTTTTTCCATAGATAATATTTTACAACTACTTACTGCTAAACAATCTTCGTAATTTGCTCATAAAGAAATACTTACAACTAATACTTAACCTAAACACTTTGCATAGAAATAACACATACACTATTCCACTCCCTTTTCCCCTCTGAATCAACGCACACTTTCGTCACCTTGACATCAAACTATCGTGTCGTAAGGTTTAATGTTTATATACATTTTGAACCCTATTTCTGCCCATCGTTTTCCAACAAAACATTGTTATTGTTCAGTACCCTTTCACCTTGTACGGCCCGTCATAGATGGGAAAGAACTTCGAAACAATTTCTGGTCGGAGGAAGACGAATGGCGAACGGATCAAAACTTCGTCCCCTACACTAAACTTTCCCCCGATAGAAATGTCCCTGAGCCCTTTTCCGCAGCTTGGCCGATTTCTTCAACTGGTTGTACACTATCTGGTTATCTGCAGTCACCGTTGGTAATCCACTAATCTCCGGTGGTATTTCACTGCGTCAAACGTCCTTAACTCTTCACGCCGAAATGTACCCCCACGGCGTCGAAGGGGTGCTGGAGTGTGGCACAGCCAGAACCCGTTCAAAACGGGTACCCCCTCGAACCATGCTTTGTGGTTTTCAGCCACATACACGCGAAATAACCGCGACAACTCCCTCATTACTCGTCGCTGGGATTATTTGCGGTGACGTACGGGGTAAAAATGCACCGCAATACCTAGTTCTTCCATTTTTCTTTCCATTTTTCGCGGAATTGAGTTCTATCACTAAGAATTCTCGCCGGTTTCCCGCACATTTCAAAAATCGCAACACCTGTCGTATGCAGTTGTTGGCGTTGGGCTTCTTTATCGGAAAATTTGGACGAATTTGGAGAATACGTCCATGATTACGAAGAGATGCTGATTGCCGAACCGGGTCTTTGGCAGTGGCCCGTACAAATCAACGGCGTCAAATCTCGGGCCCTCGTGGCACTATCGCTTGCCATTCCCTTCGTAACGCCGATTAGGCTGCTTTGTCTTCGACACAAGTCGCATGAACTTGTCAGCCGCCGTATCTTTTTCCCCATGTTTCTAATAGCAATATTCGGACAGGATTTTAACAATCTTGTCCTCCAAAATGCCCATAATGTTCGTGTTTTAGAAATAGCTAATTTTCCTAGTTCCTTCGAACCCAAATCCGGAAAATCTTGTCTTGCCGTTTACCTTCCGTAGCAACATCCATGGTATATCCTCCAATTGTCCACGTTCGCATCCTTGTCTCGGAATTTGGTCGACATCATAGGGTCGTCCCATCACCGTTGATCACTTCGGTGAATGGATCGCGCTGCGGGATCGCGATGAGGGTTTTCCCGCGGTCCATCGCGGATAATTTCTCGCACCCGAGAGCCGCCAAAATATCCTCCGCCATTTCTTTCTCTTTGACTTTGATTCCGACAGGTAGTCTGGGAGTAAGTTCTTCCGGCCTTCACAATATTGATGTTAAATTGGAACTGTTGAGCCACAACGTCCACCTTAACAACTTATCGTTATTGGTGGGCTTCGCATCAAAAAATTAGCGCCTTGTGATCCGTAATGATCGTAAATGGACGCCCGATCAACAACGTCCTGAATTTTCGGTCGCCCAAACAATCGAAGCGCTTCCAGTTCCGTTACGCCAAATTTTTATCCTGCCCCTTTCAATGATCGGCTGTCTAAAGCAATGATTCGCTGCTCACCGTGATCACCTATTTGGAACAGTACTGCTCCTAGTGCAAAACCGCTACTGTCGGTCTGTAGGTACATGCGCCGATGAAAGTCTGGGTATTCCACGACATAAGTGCGCTCGAACGCATTTATTAGTTCTTCAAATGCCTCCTGGCATTGTTGCGTCCAGTGCCACTCGCCCCTTTCTCAGTAAATGCAATAATGGAAAGACCTTCTGAGAGTAATTTTCACGAAGCGCATAGTAATTGCATACCCCGAACAGTCGACGCAGCCTCGAACGTTCTTTCGGCGGCGGTAGCTTCTGAATTACTTCTCTTACTCACTGCATCCTCATACCGTCCCGGAGATTTCATGCCCCATAAACTGTACACGTTCGCGGCAGAACTTACACTTCCAAATTCAGTTTCAAGTTATATTTTTTAAAAAATTTCGAACAACTTCCTTAAGCTGCTGAGATGGGAATGCATGTTTTGGGAAAAAAAAATGATGTCATCGACATACATTACCAGGGTTTCTTTGAGCTCCGCGGGATTACGTCATTTAAGTAACGGATCAGCGCAGCTCCCAATTCTTTAATCCGAATGGCAGTCGTCGGAACGAGTCACAGTTCCTCAAATTTGAAACTCACATAACGCGATTTGTCGGGCTTCGACCTCATCTGCCAGTACGCGGATGAAAATCGAGCGCACTGAAGATAGTAGCCCCGCCCAACTTCATCACATCTCATTTATCGTAGGTGGCGTCTCGTACCGTGAATAGTAACGCGTTTAATTTTCTCGCATCCAGGCAGATGCGAATGCTCCTTCCCTTTTTTATTCCCACGCCCAATGGACTGACATAGGGGGTAATTCCCCTTTTTATTATTTCCCTTTTCTTCCATTTCCTCCACTAGCTTGCGCACCTGTTCTACGTACATTTGCGGTACGGGATATTGCCTGGCAGTAAACGGTGTAGTGTCCTTGAGCTGTAACGAAAACTTGTACCCTTTTCACCGGCTCTGACGATTCTCCGAAAATTTCTGCGACTCGCAACAGTTGTCGAATTCTTGCGGACAGTCTCCCAAGTCCATGACTCCTTCCGCGGCCCTATCCACATTCGGGAGGATCTCTTCCATAACGGCCAGCATCTCATCCCCTGCGACCTCCGCCTCATCAGTTAAGCGACCACTGGATTTTTTCCCAAAAGAACCTCCGATCGTAGCGTCACTTTCCTAGCACCTACGTCGACGACGGCTTGGTAAGCCCCAAGGGGTCCATCCCAACGATGACGTCACGGATCAGCCCTCGAATGACGACTGCTGCTACCTCAATGGTCACCCTCCGACATCAATCTCTAACCAGACTTGTTTCCCCGGGGGTATTCGCCGCTTTTCGGTTTGCCATCATGACTTGTAGTTTCCGCGTCGGCAATTCAACTAACATACGCCCTTCCTTCAGTACTTTATTACAGAACTCTTCCGACACTGCACTCACATTACTGCCTGAGTCTACCAGCGCTCGTACTTCTCTCCCGTAGCATACACCCGCAATAATAGACATTGGCTAGGGGTTTTACCCCTTTACTTACTTCTTCCCGGGGCAATTCATCCCCCTTTAACGATGATCGTTGTTTCAGCTATCACTGTCACGGTATCGTCGCTATCCTCCTCGTTTGGGTTGAGCCACCTGTTCGTCCCAAACGTTTCTAGTTTTCCTGTCTTCCTTCTTTCTTCTCCCACCATCTGGTATTGCGCCTGCTTCAATTTTCCTGACTCTTTCTTCTCGCACCATTCGTTCATCCCCCAACGTTGCCTATTATCCTCTTTCGGCTTCGGTTTGTTTTGTGCTGTCCATTACGCGATTGTGCTTGCCTACTGGATTTATCATCACCACGGACTTCAATTGCGCATACGTTCTCCTGCCGACATCCTCCCCATAATACGATTATTCCTATTCCCGTTGCTGGAACTTTGACCGCGTCCCTCCTGCGCGTCTTGCTCATTTCCGTCGTTCGCCTGGTCGAATCTGCTCACCCGCTCGATCAGCGCGTCGATGGTATCTGGGATGTTGTTCCACAATAGGTTTGAATGCCGTCGGCATCCTGTCGGGTTAGAATTTGTAAATTTCGCCGGAAGAAGTCCTCGCGACACCTTAAATGCGCATTTTCGCGGACAAAGTCACTCATGCTTTCCGAACTTCCTTCCTATAGCGTTCGACATCAACCTATACTTCAGCCCGAATTTGTGGTGCTGATTCCAATATCTTCCAAAATTTGGCGCGCATTCCGTATGTACGTGGCGTCGGCGTCAAAAAACTTGCCACCAATACTGCGCCTTGGGAAATTAACGCTCTTCGACGAATCTTAATTTTATCCCCTCCGGTATATTGTTTACACTGAAGTAATTCTCAGCGCGGTTAGGAACGAATACGGCTGCCCTTGCTTTCGCCATGGAATCGTAAATAATTGGGTAACGTGGATGCCCTATCATACCACCGTTGCCATTTCCCTAGCGCGGTGAACACCTGTCGTCTGTTCCTCGATCTTGCGAAGAATTGCTTCGTCGATTTCGGCTGTCGGCCCTGCGCCTACCGATTTTAAATTGTCGATTTCGGGGCCCGGATTGTCGATCGAATATTTTCGTCCATCCCGCAGACCGATTCTCAATTTTTCCAATCCGAGCGTCCTGTCGCAGTGATGTTTGCATTTTTGAACGTCCTTGGCGACGTCAACTAAACGCGCCCTTGCGAGTGCACGATTGTTGCAGGTGCCCACTGTCGACCTTTACCTCCCCCCTTCGGAACTAATCTGTTGGTTAACCACTTCTTGCACCACCAACACGTTTTAAGTTTTCTTCTATATTTTTAGCGTTCGCTTCTAATTGCGACAACCGCGCAGCTGATTCGGCTTTAAATGCGTTAACTTCTTCGCGAATACTGAAACTGTCGAATGCAATTCACACTGCAACTTACTTAACGAATTTATTGCTCGGTTCTGCTCGGCCACCTCCTCAAATTTATTCCCGAACGTTACTTTCCATCCAGCGCTACGTTCTTCATCTTGCCTGCATCTCTTTCAAATTCTCCCTAGCTACTGGGAAAGTTATCGGTTTCATTCCTTGCATGAATTGAAACAACATTGCCATCGTAGGTTCCGGCGTCCTCTGTTCCTCCGCTGAACTACCTTCCCGCCCGTCTGGCTCATTACTGCCCCCGCACATTAATTGCAAGTTTCCCTCCTTCTACCTCAATTCGTCTAAGTGTTGATATTCGTCGTCCTCTCCGAACAGAAATAGTTTCGAGTCCGACGCGTCCGTACACTGACCAATTTACCGCTTCTCGTCTCCATAGCGACACACTGATAACGATTACGCGAACACCACTGATCCCACACGTTGCTTGAGTACCCGCTCAACCACAGCCCACCACGTTGGTCGCCACTTGTAACGGGTCGAACCCTCCTTTCTAGCTACTTATATCTATAAAAGGCCCTATTAATCACAGCCTTTCCGTTGGGCCGCCTCTATAATAGGTTCTCTCTCCTCCTTACTTCTTTATCTATTCTATTTGCCCTGCTCTAGTCTTCTTCAAAACAAACCAATAAACATTAGCCTCGCGTTGGGTTGCACATAGATAACTTTCCCTTTTTTTACTCACAATTTCCCTCTGCTAGCTTACCTGGTCCTTTACTCACCTGGGCGGGGAGTTGTGGTGCGTCTGTACAGACGCGAGCAAGTAAACTCACGCGCTGGATCAGTCTAATACTACGTAAATGATGGTGAAAAAAACATTGATTTTCCGAATCATGACCCCAAAATGGCCATGAAGTTTATTCAATTGCCTTCATTATCAAGTTCTTTTCAATTTCCACTATTTAGTGCCGCAACGGCAATGGTACCCCTGACGCACACATCAATACAACTCCAGCATCAAAACAACAACAAAATAAACACTTCTCTCCTCAATAAACAAAAATAGATATATAAATACTCTTTCGTTCACAAACTATTTACAAACAAAAAAACAAACAAATACCATTCACGCATATACATAAACCCCAGAATGCATTCTGTCGAGATTTTCCGTCTTAAAATCTACCAATTACACGGCTTGGTCTTCGACAGATTTCTTCCATCAAAAATAAACAAACAAATGTCAAAATGTTTGGCTCACGTATACTGTTGCCTCGGATGAATCTGCGTGTCTGGGGGTGATTACTACGCCCAACAGCGCCTTCCGTTGTCGCCATAATATCCGGGACACTCACACACGCACCACAGTTGACTCATGCTGTCGGAGTTCACGCTGTCATCTTATTTTTTATAAACCCCCCAAATTGTTAAATTTCACTGAGTTCCGAATTAAATTTCGCGCCTCTTATTATTCATGCAATATCGCGCTCCCACCGTTGCAAAAAATTCGTACCGCCGCTCGCTCTGCAAGTCCAGCGGGCGTTGCCGAATTTCGAATAGTTCCAAAAAATTTCCCCCTTTTTTTTACGAAATTCTCCTTCCACGACTGTTACACACCGTACTTAAAATATTTCCGGTTACTATATCGGATGATGCTCAACTTCCGCACTTTTTTCAAAAATTTTAAGAATCGCCTACGCGAACATACATCCTACTTCACCGAGTCCAGAAAATTCTGACGAATCTTGTTCAACCTAGCATTGTATCTTGCTTCAGCACTTTTCCGATCGCCCCGATAACTGACGATCGCGTCACCTAGGTTCTCTTAAAATATTTAATTTCTAACGTTTTCCGAAACACATTATTCTCGTTTTTGGGTTTTTATAAAATTCTCCGGCAATTTCCTAAAATTTGATGTTCTCCTCTTGTTTTCTTTTGTCAAAATCCTTTTTTTTTCCCTGTTTTCCGTTTTTGACTGTGAAATGGAACGCACTGCATTTGTTCGCTAATCGCTTCGTCTTGCTTGAATTAATTTACCGTGTTATTAAAATTTGATACTTCCTGTCAAGATATTTAAATGGGGTAAATTTTATCTGATGCAGCTAATTTTCTTTTTTTACCTCCCGGGAAGTCTGAATTGATATGTTATCGCGTTTTCTTGCAGATACGAAAACTCTTCTTTTATATGCGTTTCATCGCTCCAACAATGGACTCCCTTAATATTTTCCCTTTAAAACAAACATCAAAATATGAAAATTTCAATAACTTTTATTGCCTGACGCGATTTCACTGGGATAACTTTCAAAATGTTTCAAATCATAGCCGGATCTAATGTTTATAGTCCAAACTCGCACAAGCATCGGGTTCGCTTTGTTCTTCTTTACTCGGTTTTATTTTTTTACTATGGCGTCTTTGCTGTAAATGTTTTGAACCGTTTATCATGCAAATGCATACCATTGGGGATCGGGAAATCATTACAATATACATTTTTACGTTATAAACCTAGCAATTGATTAATTAAGATTTCCAAATGAATGGTCAACTGCTAATGTCATTCTTTCCTGTAATTGTAGAGTATTTTTATAGCGAGATCCGGCGCCGACCTACGTCGGTGAGCTCGGTTTTCCACAACCATGTATCATCCATATCAGTATGTATCTTGCAACAGAGGGCCAAGCTCTAAGCCACCGACAGGTCTTCCGGCATGTGTGACAGTGTACCAAAGTAAGTGTAAATATGTGTGCATGTAAGTGTTAGTGTAAATGTAAATGTAAGTGTAAGGGGTGATGTCCAAAGTAGGCGGAGGAAGGAATGATCGCGCAGTGCCTGCGGCATATTGTTAGGGTAATTTTTACGAATTTTACTGGTTGTTGATCGGAGAAACAAGAAAATTACTGATGAGACAGCGAGAGAGGACTCAGTGCATCTGCTGTTTGTGCAGTCCTCTGTCCCGGTCCTAAATTGAGTCATGACAATGGCAAGATTTTCGATACTAGCTCCACAGCTAGCTTGAAATCAGTCAGAGTCTGGAGGAGAATTCTGGCAGCCGACGACTCTGATCGGTAGTTTTCCGTGGTTTCTCCGATCAATACCAGGCGAATGCCGGAGCAGTACCCAACAAATGGGCCACGTGCCAGGGACCGAGCAGAGAAATTACAAACACTAAAAATTATTATGCTATATGTTTTGCATGATGGATGTTTGATAAGATGGGTTTCATATTATAATGATAATAGGAGTTTTTTCTTTATTTTTAGTATAGTCTTATTATTTTTGTTGCAACAACATTAAATTGAATATTAATTTTGTGTATTGATGTACATGATACAAATTTTATTTTATGTAGGAAATATCTGCTGGCTGTTTCGTATTAGGTTAGGGTCTGCTTTATCGGTGAAAGACATTTTTCGGAGGAATGTATGGGCTGAGTACTTATGCCAGTAACGTGACTGCAGGAAATAGCAGCGTGGGAAAGAGATTCTGTGTATTCTTTTGTGCACCATTTATTTTGGCTTCCTGCATGATCTGGTGAGTTTAGAAATCTTATTTTATGAAGATGAGACACAGGAACATACATCATAAATTTCTATAACATATTTTTTGTATTTCAGTCACCTCCTCATTTGCTGAAAAAGGCTGGAATGGAAGACTAGTTGATATTGCCGTTTCTTCCAGATGATATATAATACTATATTCAATTTTGGTAATTTTTTAATATTTCGTAGTATAGTTTGGATTCCACATTATATGGCCTTGTATAATGTATTGACTGTTGTTTACATAATAATTATGGTCATTGTCTAGGAACGGGAACATTTTGGCTAGAGGTTAGTACTTGTTAAATATCACTTGTAATATGAGTTTTTTCACTAGGGATATTTGAAGTAGATGTCAGCTGGTAATGACTCTTCAGTGACCTCCGTCAATGTGGCACCCCCACTTAATGGAAATTCAAAAACAACTAGCCTATAATTTTTGTACGAATATGTGTACACTTTGTACCAAAAAATAAAAATTCTTGTTCTAAACTATAAACCACTAAAAATTCCAGGTAAGTGCTAGCTTGACGTCAAGCTGCACCCCACTTTCACACAAATGAAAATCAACTAGCCCATAATTATTCACTAATTATGTACTAATTTTGTACCACAATAATTTTGTACTGATTATAAATACTAAAAAAACGGTTTTCAAACCATCTTTGCACATATATTTCAGATTTTTTAAAACCTATTTTAAATCAGATCTCAAAGTTCAAATTTCTACTGTAGTTTGACGCTCTAGCAGTCTTCCCCGTGCAAAAGTTTCAAACTTTTATCTGGTCCCTCAACAGAGATATTAAAGGCGAAAAGGGGAAATATTGCAGTAGTTAAAAGAAAAGGTCGATCAAGACACTTTCCTTTATCACAAATTCAATATCAACTATCTCACACATATTCAGCAAGTTATGTTCTAATTCTGTATAACTATAAATAATTTTGTACTCGATTATAAACAATTAAATAACCGGTTTCCAAAACCTTCTTTGTGCGTGCATTCTGCATTTTTTAAAACCCATTTCAAAGCAGATCTAAAAGTTCAAATTTCTATAATATACTTCGGCACTATAGTAGTCTTCCCCGTAAATGTTTCACACTTTTATCTGGTCCCTCAATAGAGATATTAAAGGCAGAAAACGGGAAGTATTGTGTGCAGCTTAAAAGAAAAGTGTCGATCATGATACTTTCCTTTATTACAAATTCAGTGTCAACTATCACATACATATCTACAAGTTATGTTCTAATTCTGTATCACAATAAATAATTTTGTACTCGTATATAAAGAATTAACAACCGGTTTCAAAACCTTCTTTGTGCGTGCATTTCGATTTTAAAAACCTATATTTCAAATCAGATCTCAAAGTTGAAATCTCTACTATAGTTTGGTATTCCAGCAGTCTTACCAGTGTAACAGCCTAAACTTTTTTATCTGGTCCCCAACAGAGATATTAAAGAAAACGGGGAAATATTGCGTGCAGTTTCAATGAAACGTGTGCCCGCAATGATACTTCCTACGTCATTAATTCAAAATTAACTGTCTGATATTTATCTACTTATTAGTGTACTAAAATAAATCATTTTGTATTCTGATTATAAATAATTAAAAACCGGTTTCAAAAATGTACTTTTCATGCATATATTCATTAATTTATTAAATCAGATTTCTAATCCAATGTCAATGTTGAAATTTACTATGGTTTAATGGGCCACAGATGAAATTAATGGTCGATTCTGTGTAATAATTTCAAATTTTATCTTGTCTCGCAACAGTGATACAAAGTCCAAATTGGGAACATTGTGTGCAGCTAAAAGATAAGAGATCGCTGGTCACTTTCCTGATTAGAAACTCAAAATCAACTTTTAAATACTTATGTTCCAAATTATGTAATAATTTTGTATCACAATAAAATCGTTTTGTGTTTATCATAAACAATTAAAAATGGTTTTAATTGTGCACGTTTCGCATATCTTCAATTTAATAAAACCCATTTGTAATCAGACTGCAGTGCTGAAATTTTATTTAAGGTTTGGAACTAGAGTGATCTATAGTCCGTTTAATAATTCTAAAAGTTTATCTCGTCCCCAACAGAGATAGTAAAGGATAAAATGGGGAAATAGTGCGTGTTGCTTAAAATAAAAGTGTCCTTTTTAGCATCATATTGTTCCTTTCGTTAAAATAACTTTCTATTATTTACAAAACATATGGAGGAATACAAGTACTAAGTATATTTTTTATAATTATTTGTCGTATATTCTGGTTACAAAGGATGTTTATTATAGTTATTTATTACAGTCAACTACTGAACCCTGAAAACGCATTGACATGTGGTGTCTTTTTGTAGAATATTCTGAAGAGGACTACGAAATATCATGCTGTGTATACGAAACCACAGAAAAGAAGTTGAACTAAATGTGCGGACTTTCTTCCTCCTGATGCAAATGTACCATCTACTGGAAAAACAAAATGACTTCCTCTTTAAATTAAGAAAGAGTGTTGTTCGATACCTGTCCATTCCATCAGCTACAGTGTTTATGAACTTCCAGTACAGCTCTGATTGATACATGACAAATAAAGAAATAAAATGTGGACTCAGAAAGAGTTAGAATATTAGTTTTCCTTAATACAATCTTTAAAACTATAAGAAAAGGTACACCACCTCAGTAGTTTTTAATCGTAAATAGTAATATATATGCATTTGTGAAGAAATAAAATATATCCTTCCAATTTGATTGAATCACTTTTGCTGCTGAGCCTTTTTAAAGTAGTATGGTATTCATTATCGAGTATCGGTTTCCTTGTTAGACAGGTAATGGTATCGAATATCGAGAAATCTTGTGTATCGACCCATCACTACGTATTTCCACATAACATTTTTTTAATTCGTACGGAAAACCTTATTAACGTTCCAAATATGTTTTTTAAACTTTTGAATAAATTGTCGAATTTGGCACACAAAACTGCTGGTCTAGGATGCAGTCTACCAGCTTATTTAGAAATCCGGGCCCTAGTTACTACACCACTCTCTGCTTGAAAGTTTAATTTTTCCTGTCTGCCCATTGTGACGATTTGTGAATCAAAATGAGTTTTCTAATCCTCTGTTGCTGGTTGGATCGGAAAACTCTGAGAAAACGGTATATACACAATTTTGACTTTTTATTTGAGAAAACTAAACTACCTAAATATTTAAGAAAAACTTCCACAAGTATTTGCACAGAGTAAAAATTACATTGAAATATTCAAATGGTTCACAAATTGTTTCCCAGCAATCAGCCTCAACCTTCTGCCTGAAGTGTCAAAAATCCGTAATGTACGCGAAAAGTACAATTAAAGTCCATTTTTAATTGTTTATGGTTGAGCACAAAATTATTTATTATTATTATATTAGTATATAATTAGTAGATAATTATGAGCTAGTTGA
>CAXIVR010001712.1:0-10673 GCA_964035755.1 Teleogryllus oceanicus
TGGTGCCCCGCCTCCTGGCATAACGGGTAGTTTGGGCCCCATCTGGTACCCGACCGCTGGATTGGCCGTGGGGGCCCTTGATGGCCTTGTTTCCGCCTCCACGGTCACCGACCTAACGCCGTGTGATTTTCTATCTTTGGGGTTTTTTGGGATCAGTGTATGTGCCTCAATGCCAGCCAACCTTCCCGAATTAAGGAACAGGATTGAAACAGCTGTTGCGGCAATTATAATGGACACTAACCAAAGTTTGGGAAGAACTCGCATATCGTCTTGACGTGTGCCGAGTAACGAAGGGTGCTCACATTGAACACTTGTAGGTTATTGTGTAAAACTGTTTGAGTTCCTCTATCATTTGATATATCACCCGGCTGAAAACCTGATGTAATAAATATTATAACACTTTAAAACCCGCAATTCATTTTGAAATACCCTGTTATTGTTAAAGAACGTTATGTAATACTCGGAAAATCGATTTCGAGATTTCAACAGAAATGCACATTTGGGGCCCCCTGATATCGAAAAGTTTTTTTTTCAAAACGTCCATCCGTCAAAAAAATGTCTGTCTTCGTGTTTCCTCCGGTCGATTGGTCCGTCTGTCGGTCCGTTGCACAAAGGTATTTGACCAAAACGTTGGCCAAAATTATTTTGACATTAATATCCATAGAATTGATTTACAATGAGTTTAACTACATTATAGATAATGTTATAAATGCAATTATATAAACTTTTTCCCAGCGAAAATAATTTTGACTACGAGCATTTTCATTTTTTGAAAAAAACTTTTGCGACAGTGAATTTTCAGTGACATAAGAAATGACCCGAAATTAAATCATACAATAAATTATAAAAAAAATAAAATTCCATTAAATAAGCATTGTCTTATAAATTTCATTTGCAAATTATAGTTGTAATACGCATATAAAAGTGATTGATAAAATAATCCAAAAATATTAGTGAAAATAAAAAATTTAAAGAGAAAAAATACAATAGGATGAGCAATCAGGACGACATCCCTGTGATGAAGCAAACCGAGTGCAGGAAGGACGGTCATCGACGCCGGGTGCAGCGGGCCTTTCCTTAACGCCCAGCAGGGGAGACGGATTCAGGTGTCTTGCTTGGACATTTCATGAGAACGATATCGGAATGTTTCTTCTTTAGAGTGGGGTACACTTTCACTTCGAGCGAAAAGTTCTGAGAATTGTTTTGCGCATTCAGTTCTTTTTATAATTTTACTTTTCCCTCACCAGAACTCATATTTCTTTATAAAGATTCTTTTGCTCTAGTTCTTGAATATTTTCAACTTCGATGGTAAAAACATTTCTAGGGCTTCATTGGAACGTTTTCTTCCTCTATTTGATTTGGGTCATGAACAGGAGAGCAATGGATCAGAGCAAAGAAGCAATCTATGGGCGTCCTGTTGCAGGCTTTCTGGAAACTTTCGGGCGAAATCCATTCTGTATCGGGATATTTTATTTCTTGCTTCAGCTGCTTCTTCCGAAAGTTGTCCAATTGGAAGAATGACATGCTCGATGAAAAGCTGAACCATGAATTAACACTTTATGAACAGTGGGTATCGTTGGATACCACTCATAAGTTATACATAAATATGTGTCCCCTTGCAATAAGTAGAAATTTTCTCACGTGTATTCTGTAGCACTAGATACAACTTCTAAATTGTCTTATACCTTTTAATGAGCTCCAATCCACACCGGTAATCTTGAAGCCATCTCAGATCTTCGAAAAATCCCTTTGACGTATTACCATCATTAGTGTTGCCTAGCCAGGTGTAGCATGTCTACAATATCGATATAGCCTCTCAAGTTGCTGTGATACGCTTCTTGAGTCATCTTTTTCTCTGCATCAGATCAGCTTGCCACTTTGTGATTGGAATCTTATAAGACAAATGTAAAATAGATTCAAGGAATCTTATCCGTGCGTGTAAGATAGATAAGCCAAGTTGAAATGTGTCGGGGAGTAGGCATAGTATTATTCCGTTTTTTGAAGTCCTTCGATGTGACCTTGCATACGTAGCAGCGCATGGGGGATGATGTTTTTGTCGCTGCATTCCACCTTTACCATCCACCATAGTCGGGGTGGGATGTTAACATCAATGTCTACATTATCTACCAATACTCTTGTATGTTTCAATTTGTCCACTTGATGATAAATAGACATTTCCTCCCTCTCATGTCGGTTTTTCAGACAAATCTAAGACGAATGGTCTGCAGAACCGTGGCGAGTACCGGATTTTGCCAAATTATTTTTTATTTCTTGGCATTTTGCAATAAGTCTTAAACCCAAACGAACATTGAAATATGGTCGCTAACTATCTACATTGATTTCAAATTTCTGCTTGAATGTGACCCATCGCAACCCATTTTGAAATTAATTGGACTTTGGATTTCTAATGAAGTTTAAAGAACATCTTGAAACTTACAGTCAATGTTTTAGGTCAACAAACCCCGCAGATTCACTTCAGCCATGTCTCAGTCACCATTAATATCTGGCAGGTAATTGACTTTCCTTTCTGCAACAATGAATAGCAGGGTAACCCTTTTTTGCGCAGAAAAATTATTTCATTTGTCTTCGTGACAAATTCGCTCACAAAAACGGACAGCGCTTCGACGCAGATAGTTGTTTTGTTTTTGCGGACTCGCTGAGCTTTGCGCACCTTCGATGCCCTGCGAGATTTCTTTCTTTCAAACTGCTCCAATCGCTTTTGCCAGCAGCACGAATTCATTTCTGCAGCATACATTAATTCATTATTTGATTTGTTGCCTCAATTCTTCGGGCCTACGCCTCTTACTGCGATCACTACATTGGTCGAAATCTTTCGACAGTCGCTCCTATTTACGTTTAGACCACATTGTTTAAATTTACAGTTTCCTTTAACGAATTTTCATTATTTAATCCGTTTATGCCCGAGTTTTTTTAAAATATTAATACTTTTTGTAAAATAAATAGTCATATGATATGTAATGTTCTACATGAAAATTATCATTTTCTCTGTTATCTTTCAAATTTTTGGGCTGTTTCAATATTAAAACTGAACAGGTCCCGGGTTTTAAAAGTAAGGACACATCTATAATATATTTTTTTTTAAACCTTTATAAAGGGAATTTAGTTATTTGCTAAATAAAAAAAAATGCTAAATAATTGGTTAGAGTATGAACAGTTTTTATGCAATTTGTACATTTTCATTGCTTGGTTGTATTCTTTTTACACATGGCATCTTCCTTGCTAGCTGTGAAATCCAGTGTCCTTACCATAATCTACAGAAGTTAATATGTGAGATATCAGTGACTTCTACTTTTAGGTCTTCCACCTGATAGGACAATTTTATCTTTGTAGATAATTTTGCACAATAGATCTTCTGAAGAAAGGTGATCAATTTTTGACCTTGCACTGTCTTTCCCAAACTAGCTGCCAGCTATTGTGAATAGCAGTATGAATGCAAGAACATAAACACAGAGTCACCACCACTTTTCGATTGAATTCAATTCTATAACCTCCAAATTTTCGTCCATTCTATCAATACCACCATGAATTTGTATATTTTCCTACTGTGTTAGGTTGCACAATGAGGACTTTCATGTTTCTCCTTGAAACCCATCTATGCAGATCTTGGAAGATGAACTGAGTATCACAAGTACTTATGTATGTACAATGCGGTTGTCGTGCCATTCCAAAATCAGACAGTTACTCTTTTATCAACTCTGTAATCAGAAAGTGCCTCTGCATTTTCTAATTTTGAGTTTCTTCAAGTGGACATTTTCAGTTTCGATTTTTTGTTTATTCGAGTGTAGCTAAACCCCAATTTATACAGATTACGTGCCAACGATAAGCGCAGAATAGCCTGTCACCATATATTTTGAAAGAATTATCGTAGTGGATCAGATTGAAGGACAACATCATTCTCGAGACTCATTTCCTTTGGTCGGCTTTATCTTTACCAGAGTAAGGGTTGAATTGAATTAGATACCCCAGAGCAGTCACTGACACCATATTTGTAGCCATATCTAATGGGTTTTCCATGAATAAACTGTAGCTCCATACACCACATAATACGGAACCATGCTCTCATCTACAGCCAAGTGTTCTTCGTAAATGCAGTATTACGCGTATCGTTTGTTCAGTAAGGGAAATCAAAGTGTTAATTTTGCAAATCCTATCCATTTGTTTTAGAGTCATTGTGTCTGCGCAATAAGGCATATTTTTTAAATTCAAACCTGTTCCTTCTCATTGCCAGACAGCAGCTTCATTTGTGCTCCTGAATCTGTTTCCCAAAACATTCTCCATCTTGGTACAATATTATATCTGATAAAATCAAATTCCAATGAGAACATTTACTTCCTCAGACGAAAGAATAGGCAATTTATTCGTAATCACCTTTCTGCTGGAGCGTACAATATGAATATTTTGTAAGAACGTCCCAAATGTCGTCATCAAAAATGTTTCAAACATGACACCAGGTCATTTAGTACTATAGTTATATCACTTGTAATATTGAAATTTATGAAACTCCAGTTTATATCTGTTTTCCACTTTCTTTGTTCTTTCTTGCGTTGGGAACAGACACGCGCGTAGATGGAGCTCTTGAATGCACTCATCCCGTGTTTAGAGCCAATTTTACTCTCTAAGTTCAGTCACAGATGTAAGTCTTTCCAGTCTCACTGGGTATAATTAGTGCCTCACCTTCTGCTCTAAGCTGGCTTCCTGGTAGGTTATTCAGTGTGCCACCAGAGTCTTCATCCGCCACTGGCTCCTCCCAGCACTGATCATCCATCTTCTGGAGCATAATAAGAAGATAGATGCACTCGACTAGTCGGCTATCCTCTTCCAGAATCGCAATTATTTATTCTATTTGTTAATAATCTAAGAAAGGAAATGATAAAATAGATGAATTGTAAATAATTATTTATGGTATCGTTCATGCCTGATGTTCCAATATTTAGAACATTTTAGAAAAATCGTTTCAGCCCAGCTAAATAGTAATATTTTTAAGATTTTTCTGTATTAATAAAAGACAATATCATTAACTATACTCATAAAAACAAAAATTTAATGTAAAAAAGTCTGATTTTGCCTTTTATATTCATGGTACCACTTGATAAAATATCGGCTCAATTAACCTCCTCTCGGCGTACAAGCAAGGAGCTGAAATCAACTCTTGCTTTTCTGAAATTCGATCCCTCTATTTGAAGTTCTAGGAACATACCGAAGCCATACCGTGCGCTCCGCGATAAAAAAAAAAAAGTCAAGGGACAAAACCACTGTCGCTTGTTCCAATAATGGAACATCAGGCAAATATGGGTTAATAGAAATCTTTCTTCAATGTAATTCTATGTTCTCATATGTTTAATTCCCCACTTTTTGAAGTAGCGCAATTCCCGCCAAAGAAACACTGTCTTTCTCGGACGGACATTTACAAAGTTCTAATAAACAATTTGCATATGATCTATTCTTTCATCAATAAAAGTTCAGAACCTCTTTAATGAAGTTAAATAGTTCTCTCTAGTTGGATTCCTTGATATTTTCTTCTGATTCTGCAAAAAATACCACTTCCACGTGCAATTTCTTAATCAACCTCGTGCCACCGTCTTTACAATAAAAATATACAAATGTAAGTGGACTTGTGTGGATTATCTGACTCCATGTTCCAATAGCTAATGAAATTGTCTATCGATTGATTGCCAACAATAATGACTCGACACCGTCCGGCAATGATACTAAAATGCTAATGTTGGCTAAAAATACTTGAAAATAACGCTTTACGCGTAAAATGTAGAATATTCAATAACACCAGTAATTATCAATATCCGAGAGAAACTTTTATCCTATAATAATAGTACATACCTTTCATCAATATCATTACAAATGTAACGGTTCTAAAACGCAAAAACATTCAAACGCGTTTTTTCAAAAACCACTCTCAGAGAAGCACATGGGTAGGCTATACAAGCGATACCACGGCTGAAAGTAAACTGATAGTAACAGCCATTAGTCCTTTTCCCAAGGGGACAAATATTGCACAACATGATGAAAAAAACCCTTTCACTTCATGTTGGGCATCTAAATATTCTCGCTGTTAAAATTTTTGCTTTTCGACTTAGCCGGTTTGGCGTCAAATGCGTGCTTGCGTTGGTCCGCCCGGTCCGTCTGTTTTGTTCGTCACTAATAGCGCCTAAACCAAGTACAATCTTCTCAAATTAAAAGATTTGTCGATATCTCTCGAGTTGAAGCTTTATTCTTTAAAATTTGAGGATACAAGAGCTCCGTACTTTTTCAAATTTTCTCAAAACGGCTACAAAGTTTTCTTTAAATTTCTTGTAAGAATAGAAGCAAAATACACTTAAAACGGTGGCGTAGGTCCGATTTTCACTGTTAACTCTGAATTTTCAAAATTAAAAAAGTTTCAATTTTTTCGGCGTGTTCCAACTACAAAATTGAAGAAAATTTTTTTCGTTCAAATAAAATTTATTTTCCATAAATATTTCTTTCATTGAGGTCATGGGTTTGTTCAAAATTTTAATAGTTTCGTGCAATATTTGCAATTTTAAATAATTACAAAAACAAGATATTTTCAAAATTCTCGAATTATTTCTTTAAATTTTTGTACGGGTTTGTGTCAAATGAACTTTCGAAACATAAACGCCATTTTTTCTTTTCAATTTTTTTTACAAAATAACAAAAAATTTTTTTTTACTTCTCTCACGTCGGGAATATTTTACATTAGAGCAATTTCTTCACATTACATTTATGAGTACATTGCTTTAAATAATGTCAAATAAACTTTATCGAAACTCAACAGTTTTCTGCAAAGAATGAGCACAAAAAACCGCAGTTTCAAAACGCTCCAACGCCATTTTCTCAAAAATGACTCCCAAAAATTTTCTTCAAATTTTTTTCAATGAATACTTTTAATTGTTTGCACTGTTTAATATGACATAAAGTCCATTTTGGTGTATTCTTTGCTTTAAACATTACAAAAATGTAATTTTTTTAAATGTCTTTCTGCCATTAATATGAACATTTCCATCATTTTGTAGACATTATTGCATTTTTAGTGGAAATAATTTAAATGACTATAAATGAAGTTTTTTGAAAACTCAATAGATTCTTAGAAAAAGAGCTTCCCAAAAATCGCTTTACAGTAATGCTGAAATGCCTGTCTTATAAACGGCTTCATAATTTTTTAATAAAATTTCTATTTTGTTACTCATCTTTAATAATGAAGTCATATTTCGTTTCAACTATTAGAAACCGTAATGTGGAGAAAATGTCAAAGCATGTACTTTCGGGGACGATAGATGGCAACTGGCCAGAGAAAGGGGCAAGACCTTAATGCAGTCCACACCAAGGAAATTAGAAAGCTTTAGAACAGAATGTCTGTGCCATTCTGTAGCACCTGTAGTTATGGCATTGTATTGATATAGTAGACATTAAATTGTATTGATTGTAAATATAGTAAATAGTTGTTGGTTTGTTTTGTAAAGTTGATTTAAATTTCTTTTCGGACTCTTTGTTTACCTTAAATTTTTCTGTAAATGTATTGTTTGTACCTAAAATTGTACCAATTAATCAATAAATTGTTACGTTTTAATCAATTAATGCTTTAAATAAAATTGTATTTTCTTTCGATTATAATTAATTAATTAAAATTAATTGAAAGAGTTTAGCGATCACTTTGATCCTGTACATGCGTTGAGCGCGGAGCTACCAAGCGGCCGACAGTGGCCGAGCTCGCTCGGCGACCCTCAACTGTTCTGCAGATAATCGGAGCCGAAAGATGGCCGGTCGAAATGTCCGTTATACTGCGGAAAAATTGCCTCCCTAACTTATGACGTCACGTTCGTGATGAATTACGTGCCATTAAAATTATTTCGTAGTTATTTTTTACAATTTATTTCAAACGCCCACGCTTTGCTTTTATAAGTATGTACTAAGTTCGCATATTGCTCCACACCCGCCATCTAAGGTTCCCTATAACAAATACTAAGCTACTGGCCAGCTAAAAGCCAGAACTAACGGACAACTTTTGAAAATGTCACTGCCGGATGAGAACATACATTTATACTCGATTTAGGGAGTTTCGTTTCGTTTTATGTTGGCAAAGTTGTGCCAACCGTCACACAAATACCTGTATATATTACCTTCAAGCGGTAGGGACATTTTTTTAAATTTAAGTTTGCAATGAAACAATGACTACTTCCGTAGATTCCTTCAACATTCAAAGCCATCAAGTGAAGTTGTGTTAGTTTACGAGAGTTGCTAAAGATTTGCATTTGGGTTTTGGTGCTCTTCGTTCTTTGCGTTTTATCGTTCAATTTATTTATTTAGCAGTACTAGACGTTTTTGAGTTTTATTTACTATTTTCCAATTGTTTTCTTTAGTAATAATAATAAAGTTAATTGAAATAGTTATAGTTCATTATTTGTTGATGTTAAGTGTCCCTTTAGTATTTCTTGTTTTAAATTAGTTATATTATATTTATTATTATTTTCTGAATTCATTTTAATTATAACTGGAAAATAATGGATAGCCAGCAACATCTGGTCTATACTTAATATTGAACCTTTGGAGATAACACATATTCAAGACTGTCTCTGGTAACAATGGATAAGTTATTGAAGACTTACTTATACTAATGATGATTTTCATTATTTCTTTTAACTTACTTTTAAAAGTTAATGTATAATTGAACTGATAAATTAAATGGATGCATTTGCATTGATATTGACATAACTGGACTGTTAGGAATAATTCATTAGATCACTTAAAAACTACCATGTATATCACGTTAATTAACTTCAATAATTGTGGTATTTATTTGCGTTCAATAAACTCATTACTACCACTTCAAAACGTGAAGGAACTGTTGACACACATCTCAAAAGCATTAATAACATGAAGTATGACCGCAGATAACTTTTGAGGTTGTATTTTCATTGCACTTGACACTTAACACTTCTTAAGCTCGAATAGTTGATAATGATAATTCTTAATTTCTTAATAATTATTCACAGAGTTAATATTCGTTTATAGATGAACATCTCTTTTAATTCTACCGAAAACAGAAACATGTATTATTGAACAGTGGACAAGACTCGAGACCGCGCGAGGATTGTAGATGAGACAACAAACAAAACAAAGCGAGAGACTTGATCAGAGTTATAGTTTCATAAGTTGGCTATTCCGACAGGAGATCTTTCAAGCTGCCATATTGCGAATTTCGTGCGGCCTAATACACGGCCTGAGTCTGGGAGATAATCAGGACAGTTCCTCGTTCTTCCACGCAACCGATGAAATAGTTCCACTAGCGCTCCTAGTGACAGAACCTGGTGATTCAGCGCCAAATAGAAACGTCAATGTGATTCTTACGGAAGAAATAATTTTTTAATCGACCAAACGAAATGCGACTAATTTTACCTGCTCTCTTTGTGATTTATAGCTATTAACATACCTAGATTGTGTTTTATTACTGCCGAGACCAAAGTTAAAAGCCGAAGCGGTCAATGACCCCAATCTCGATCAGGTTTTTCGTCCATTTTCCCCTGATCCATTGAGCAAATGCTGAGATGGTCCTTGTTTCTTCTGGACATAAATGTAACTTCATTTTCTGTACGTCTTCAAATTCAGTGGGAAATACAATTATTCAAACTATGGTTTCCATGTTGTCGCGGCAGGAAGTAATAAGGCCAAAATTTTTTGTTTATTTATCTTTGAAAATAGATTTTTTCATGGGGGTTTTTTTTTTTTCCCTTTCAAAATTCAAAATTTATTGCTTATTTATGAAAATAGATTTTTTTTACATGGAGTTTTGTTTTTTTCTCCCTTTCAAAATTCAAAATTTATTGCTTGTTTATCCTTGAAAATAGATTTTATTACATGGGGGTTTTGTTTTGTTTTTCTCCTTTCAAAATTCAAAATTTAAGTAGTATATGACTTGTGTAGGATCACAGAATTGTGAAAATGTGCACACAAATTTACTTTTCCCCCCTAGCACGTCATACGCAGTTTTAACTGTTTTTGACGTAAAATAAATAAAAATAAATAAATAAATAAATAAATAAGCGGAGCCGATATTTTTTAAATTTTGGGCGAGGACGTAATAACACTAACATTTCGTGGTATGTTCCCGCATTTTCTCGATTACCATAAAAACTCACGAATTACGCGAAAAATTACATTACTGCAATAGTGAACGTAAAAATTTTTTTGCTGCGGCACGTTAGTACGATATTTTGGGTGTTGTTTCGATATATCTATATAAACAATATTTTTATACTGTGGTTCTAGAAAGATGGACGCAAATAATTCTCTTGAACCTTAAGTACCTAAAGAAACTACGTTCGGGTTTGAAAATTGGGCGTTGACTTTCCCGAGGGGACACCTTCACATCGTTAGGTAATATGATTACCGGAGTAGTTTCATTTGGTGGAATGTGAGGAAAAAGAGGTTAATTTACCTAAATACATTTTCTAATTTTAGTATTAATAATATTACACAGTTTTTGTACTATTTAAAAATTTTACAATTAAGAATAATTATTCCCAAACCAATTTAATTACTTCGATTGTTTGAATCTGATTTTTTTGCATCGCCATGTTTTTTCCCTTTAAAAAACATTTGTCTTGCGATGAATTGATGGTTGTTACTGCTAAAAATTAAAA
>CAXIVR010001713.1:0-20582 GCA_964035755.1 Teleogryllus oceanicus
TCTTTGGGTCACTGTATCCAAAATTTTTTGTTTCAACTTCAATCGAGTAGTATTTTTGTTAATTATAATTTGATAAATTCCCTTTCATCGAATGTTGATGATCCATTACATCCAGGTACATTAATTGTAATGTCAAAATTTGGGAAGGAATTAATTAAATTGAAAACTTTTTTTCTCGCAAGATTCGACCAGAAAATCAATGTTAAAATCTCCGCATACAACAATGGATTCAAAGAGCGATTTGACTTTGTTAGGGTTATCTCCAGGTTTTCTAAGCACAAAATATAATCAGCAGTTCTCTTTTTGGGAGGTCTGTAAATGCAAAGTATTATCACTTCAATTCGAGTGAGGCAAAAATAGCAGAGTTACCTAATCCTTTGGTTCTCGCCAAATCTTGTGGATTCAATTGCATTTGCAGACGTTTTCATTTCACCCAATGTTACTCAAGAAATGCAACTCAAGGGGAGCCCATGGTTTGTCTTGATCCCCGAGAGGACAATCAAAATAGTTTGTAAGCTGCGCGAAAAGCTGTGTGGCAGCTCGGGCAAAGGTAAACAAACCTCAAAAAATGGAAACTGGTGACTCCTACACATACTTTCTTATCTCTTTCAATACATAATCTCAGTCTTTTGCGGTAAATGTGCAGGCAAGTCCGGGGCCCAGTGTTGCTAATGCTAAAATAATTATTGTGAAGAACGAAACGACTGCAATAATACCCTGGAAGTGACGTCACTTGTAAAAAGAATCGGTGCGTGTATGGAATTTTTGTTTCCATATTTCGAATCACGAGCTGAATGTAGTAAGTAGTACTAGTTAAGTTGTTAAAAAATGGCTGTTGTCTAGAGTTTCATTTTCAATGATAATAATTCAATTTTCATAATAAATATTTAAAAGGGACAGTTAAAAAAATATACGGAAGGAGACACATGGACCGAAATTTGTTGGCCTTTTTATATTCATATCTGATGAAAGGGCACATGGTTAGAAATCTTTCAAAATTCATTTTTATAAGTAGCACTTTACCATAATCGCGTAGGTCATAATAATTCTTCTATTAGCTCTACAACCCTTTGCGAGTCTTTTTGCTTTCCCAATTGTCATTCCATCTTTTCCTGTCCTCTACAGTCACTCTCACTCTCTTTCGCCCAGCACGCGTAAATCTTGGTACACGTCATCCATCTACCGAGATCTTGGTCTTCTCTCTTTCTTGCACCTGTTGTCGCCCATTCCATTATCTTATTTGGGATTAGTTTACCTGCAATTATTTGAATATGACCCCACCCATTTAATTCTTTGAGCTTTAATAAATGTATATCCCCCCTTTTATTTTTCTCAGAGTATTTCGTTAGTTCTTACCCTCCATATACCCTAAATTTTATTCCCCCTATGTTAGTACCCTCTCAAATATTTTTAGCGGTTTAGTCTTTGTCGTTTAAGCCCACATTTCTCCCATTTAGAACATTTTTACTTTTTTGGGTGGTGAATTAAAAGTCTCGTATTATTTTAAAAAAAACGTTTATTTTTTTTTAAACAAATCACTGAAAACATTGATTTTTTTTACACTACCTTCTTTCAATTTACACTACACTTCTTTTGCTTTTTTCCTCCCTTCCCCGTTTTTTCCTCCCCTTTTTACCTGACCCTAACCCTGGCCACAGTTCATGCACTGACCCCAATTGACACGGCCCAATTCATCCCACCACAGTGATGCACTGACCACGGTTCCCCCCTGAACACTCACCCCCCTTTTCCCCGCGATGCACCCTTCACGTTCCCCCCTGCGGACTCGGACTGACTCCGGCCCCCGGCCCGTCGCATTTATACCGTCGGACAACCCAGAACCATCCGGCCCGCGACTCTTCTGGACGATCCGCCGGCGGTGATGCAACTCGTGCTCCCCGGCGGCTCGTTCCCCGGCAGATGACGTAACCCCCCACCTCAAAGGGGCCCCGGGGATGACGCTTTTCGTTACCCCCCCCTTTGGTGCGACCCTCTCGAGCGCGTTTATAAAATCCCCCGATACTTGCGCTGGAGCCTCTGGTGAGGGGGTTAAAGAAGTGGAGTAAATTTCTTCTTTGGATATGACAACATTCCATGGTGGAACCCAGACTAAAATGCAAACCCCAGTGTACGGAACGTACCCAAATACTTCTCACTATTCTCCAGTTCCAGTCCATCAAACCCATCCATTTTTGACGGAATCTTCTGGACGTTGTTTTGATATTGTTGGCGTAATTCAACAGATTTTCCCCAAAATTTTTTCAAGGATGCCTTGTATAATTATTTTTTTGGAAAAGGAAAATAAACATGTGCGAGTCGTGCAGATGCAGAACCTTCCCCTATCTGGTTGTTGGTTCTTTAATTCCTACCCTTCCTTTTTTTTTTTGAATACAGTAGCAACACCTCTGGTCATATTAAACCCCGGGCGACACAATGCGCCAATGCATATTCCGGGGGTGCCAAACGACCCCTGCACCTCCATTTTTTAATAACGCGCTTGTCTTTTCATTATACTGAGACAAAAACTCGTAAATGGCTTTTTGCATTCCAGCCCCAAAAACCTGCGGTCTTTTCTTCATCATTTTCATTACTTCCGCGTACGGGCCGATTCAAATGAACGATCGTGGTTTCCATTGGCAATTTTAATTCGGTAGACAACATCATTTATCCTCTTCACGACCTCGTAGGGCCCTTTCCCCACCTTTGAATTTGGGGACAAAACCCCCCGGGACGGGGGGTTAAAAAACCAAAAACATGATCCCAGGTTGTCCCTCCCCCTTCAGCTTTGATGTCATACCGGTCTTTCATCCTGTACGTTTGGTTCTTTCCGATTTTAAATTACGTCCTTTTTCCGTGTTGGTTTTAATTTCCCCCGGCTATTTCTTCTTTGTTTTAAAACCAAACTTAGATCCGGGTGACGTAGTTCCCGGCAAAGGGATATTGCGGGCGTTTGCCAGTTGTCTCATGAACAGATACGTAGGCTAGAAGAAAAAGATTTTGGGTTTTCCCCCATCGCGTTGGGATCTGCGACCTTCGCTAAATATTTTCCCATTGTTCTGTTCTGCGTTCCACCATTCCGTCTGACTGCGGATGTAGGGCTTTGTTTTGTTTTCTTTTTCCCAAAGTTCACACCCCTTGAAACACTGCGTTGAAGTTCCGTCCACGAATGAACCAGTGGCACACCAAATCGCTCACCTTTCCCAACCGTCTTCGGAGATAGCAGTGCCTTTTGGTGGTAGGGTATGTTCAACCCACTTGCTAAAATAATCCAACCCACATTTGTATTTTTTTCCATCATTTGACTTGAAATGGGCCACCCAAGTCAATGGAAATTTCGTTAAAAAGGACCCCCAACTTTTATTGCCTCATCTTCGCCTTCTCTTTTATGGGCCCTTCGGGTACCCAAAACTTGACATTTTGTGCACCATCTTTACATCTTGCTTGCAATTAACGAAAAATCGTTCGCACTTTTTTGGTTTTCGTTATCCGGGGTGCCCTCGAAGTTCCATCTGCAATTCTTCAATTTTTGGGGACCCTTACCCCGGAAAAATATCTGCGCCCTCTTCCGAGCCGTCTTCATTTTCCCGAACTCGTTTCAAAACCCCCTCTTCAGAACCAACCCCCTGCCCCCAATTTTTTTACGCTGAAGCGGGGAGTATTTTTTGCCAACAGTCCCCCCGTCCTGCTATTTTCCATTTCCAAACTTTTCAATTCCGTGTCCTTTTCTGATCTTTCTGAAGTTCTCTGGGTTGCCATTGGTCATTACTGACAGTGCCCCTTGGTGGAACTCTTCTTTCCCATACAACAATGCTTGCAGTTTCAGGGCGGTCTTCGGGAGGGGCATGGGCATTCCTGACATTGTTTCGTTTCTATTCTAAATGTGAATTCCAAATTTTTAATCCATCTGGCGATTTGATTTCCGGTTCTTGAAGTTCAGCAGCCATTTCAAAGGCAGATCCGTTCTCAAAAAAATTTTTACCGTAGAATATTTGAAAAAGTGTTCCGGTTTCCCCCCAACAGAAATTTTTCGGGTTCACAATTTGCGTTCTGGCTTTGATGCCTTTCTAAAGAAACCCGATTCCTTTTCGTCCATCTTGTATCTGCGATAATACCCAATCCCAAACGTTCGCGTCAGTATCGATATAATTCCCAAGGTATGGATACTCAATGGGGGCACTCACATGGCGTTTTTGGGCTTTTCGAAAGCGCTTTGGGCATCTTGACCCCATTGAAACAAACGCTTTTTTTCTGTCAGCTGAGTCCGGTTTTCCGTGTTGGCAAACCCCAAAAACATAGCGGCGAAAAAAGGTAATAGACCCGGAAACTTAATTCATGTTTACCCTTTTGGAACCGGCCATTCCTTTGGGGGTTTAACGTTCTCCGGATCGGGTTCCCTCCCGTGCCAGATACTCATGCCCAAAGGTAATTTCCCCTGTTTCCCGAAATAAATGGCATTTTTTTGGGCTGAGTTTCAAGTTCGCCCCTTTCCCAAACCTTTTGAACATTTCTAGTTTTGATGGGTTTTTGAAAGATTTTCCAAAAAAATTATATCGTCGAGGTAGAAAAGACTTTTCCCACGACGACCTCTAAAAGGGTTTTCCCATCAATCTTTCGAATGAGCGGAGCATTACACAGTCCGAAAGGCTTACTGTAAACTGCCAAAAACCCTGACCGATGGTAAATCAGTCTTCCCCGATCTCTGGGATCTAATTTACTTCCCAGATCCGTTTTTCAGGTCAAGTGTCGAGAAGTCTTGGGCCCCCGAGAGCTGTCAAAATTCGTCAATCCGGGGGTGGGTGCATCCTTTCTTCGTTACATTGTTGAGCTGTCGGGAAAACGACACAGAACCAGTGACCCGTCTTTCTTCTTTACCAATACGACGGAGAAGCCCCCGGGCTGCTTGATGGTTCATTACGCCATCCTTCTTCATCTCTTTAATAATCTCATCTGCTTCTTCCCCTTTTTGACAGAGGAAACTTCTAGAGCTTGGCGAATCGGTGGCGTTTCCCGGGGTCTATTCGGTGACGAACAATATCAGTCTTTCCTTTACACCGTCCGCATTCAAAGACTGCTGGTAGGCCATTAGGTCTTTAGCCTTATGACACTCTTCCCCAGATAAGCCTTTCATGCCTCTGTAACCAGATTCTGCAGTCGTTCAGGAATTCCTTTGGTTGGTTCGGGACGGTTCATTCTCAAAACCGAGGATACCGTAGAACAATTTCCAATCACTTTCCTTTTTTTCAACAACAGGATAGGATTTGTTCATTATTCTCACAGGTATTGTTCCCCTTCACTCTGACCAGTTCTTTGGCCACAGAAAACCCCGACCAATGTCTTCTCGTGACCCAGGTTCCAGAATACAATCTCTCCAGCTGGAACGTCGCCCTAGGGCTCGCTTCATAAACATCTCGCTACGCCCGTCAAGATTTCGTCGTCCCAAATTATTCCCCAAGTTTTACGTGAATGTAAACCCCTCCCTTCGTTGAGTCTCCCAACCTGCTAAATAGCGACACCCATATTGTCAAATATCCATTCCTAAAATTGCTTCTTCTATATCAGCGACCAGCAGACGATGACTGAAAGCAACAGTTCCAATGGTAAGGAGGGCATCCATTTTCCTACAACATTCGCCGAGTCACCAGTGGCTGTTGAACCCATTTGGACGGCATTAGATGAGATGATCTGGCAAAATCGGTTCGTATAATGCTCTTTTTCACCAGTATCCAAAAAATAAGACGACGGTCTTCCCTTTACATCATCTCGCCCTTTAGAACGGGGTCGAATGGACTTGATGTATTTCGTAGGGGGGGTTTGTTTTACAGGTCGATGGTGCCCCTTCCCTCAACCTGCTTAGTTTCCGTGGCTGCTGGTTTGCCCAAAAGACTGCTGCCTTCTTTTTCTTATGGGCGGTCCATCGACTTTTTACGGCCCCAATTTCCAAATTCCACATCGAGGTTGTCGTTTGCCACTAAAAAGGTCCAACCTCTCCCCCTTCCTCCAAATATTTTTTTGTCATATGTATCGATGCCGGTTGCAATTTCGTATTCCGTCGTTTTGATGCCTTTTGCAACCTGGAAGTCTAGTGGACTTAATCGGCTAAAGTTTTTGGGCTTGCCAGTCTTTAAAGCTTTTGTGTTTCTGAAACATGTAGCGCTTAATAAAGACCGGGGGTGTGGTTGCGGAACTTTCAGGCCAGGGTCGAAAAGGGGCACCAGAGGAAATATCAGCTTCCCAAATTTTTGAAGACTCTCCAGGCTTCTGAACACGATTTCTTTGCTGGGTGAAATCATGCTTCCGGTCCTTGACCCTGTTTCGATCTCTTGACAATTTCCGAAGTTGGGCTGTTTATCGGGGGTATTGTTCTAGAATATCGACGGCGTTCCCCGCAAAGCCAAAAACAGGGCCTAGCACAATCTGTTGCGGACCAGCCATTTCTCCCAAACACCTTGTTTCTTCAAATAATTCGACCATGAAAAGTGCCATCAAAGGTAGGTGGTTTTTTCTCGTGCTTTTTCCCCGTGGCTCCGAGGTGGCTACTGGTGCCATTTCTATGGTTCCTGACGATGTTTATTTTTTGGTTTTTTTTTGAGGGGGTAAAAAACCCTTTACTTTCTTCTAACAGATTTAGTAACTTTTCCCATTCTTAAAATTTTCTCATCCATCTTCCAATTTTCTTTTTTTTTTCTTCTTTTTTAAAATTACTCCTCAAATTTTTTGAAAATTTATTTTCTCGTTTCTTTTTAATTTTTTCCAAAAATTAATTTTATAATTTTTCAAAGCTTTGGGTTTTCAGTCGTTTTTAAAATTCTGGCATTTTCTTTTAATTTTTCCCTTTTAAAATTCTGGGAAATTTTTTGTTAATTTTCCTTCAAAATTTGGGAAATTTTCCCCAATTCTCCTGTCAATTCTCCTTTAAAATTCTGGGAAATTTTTTGCCAGTTTTCTTCTAAATTTCTGGGAAATTTTTCCCTCAACTCCTTTTAAAATTCTGGGAATTTTTAGTTAACTTTCCCCTTCCCAAAATTTTGGGTGGTCTGAAAAGTTCCCCGTTGTCTCGAAAGAAAAGTCTCTGGGTCCTCGCCTGCCCCTCGCGTTTGCAAGACGTTCTTGTAATTGCTTTCGTTCGGTGTCTTGTTCCCCCCTTCTAACTCTCTTCCTCGGCCACTTTCGATCCTAAAACTTTTGTAAACTCATCTTTATTAATGTTTTAATTCACCCACTGTTATACCCCACCGACAAAATTGTTACGTTTTTTTGGTGGTGAATTAAAAATCTCATTATTTTAACAAAAACGTTTATTTTGTTATTTCACAATCACTGAAAACCGATTATTTATTTTCACTTTCTTCAATTATTTCCAACCTCTTGCTTTATTTAAAACCCCTTCTCTTCAGTTATTTACCTTCCCCCCTTTCACCTCGCCAGTCCCAAGCCGGCCAATTCATGCATGATCCCGTTCGATGCACCGCAGTTCCGTCACCGACCGTGATGCATGAACCCCGGGTTTACTTCACTGGAAATCCTGCACCATTCCCCCCGATGCACACACTTCCGTTCACTTACTGCGGACTGCGACTCGCGGCCGCCGGCCCTCGCGTATTATACTGTCGGGGCAATCCAGAACCATGGGCGACTTTCTGGACGTCCCCCGGCAGGGATGCAACTCGTGCTCACCGGCGGCTCGTGGTCGCCGGCAATGACGTAACCCGCCACCTCGAAGTGGCGCGGGGGGACGAAATTGTTACAATATGAAGGTCTTGTACGAAAACTTCGATTTTTTTCGATATGAAAAAAAAATGAGGAGTTTTTTACACCTTATTTTCGACATAATCCCCGAAGTTCAGCACACGGGCCCAACGTTTCTCCAGGTTCAGGATTCCTTCTCTGAAGTGTTTTTCTTCAAGACCCTCGAAATAGTCATTGACTATCTGGATGGCTTCTTCATTGCTGACATTTTGTCAGCCAGGAAAGTTTAATTTTGGGAACAAATGAATGTCCGAGGGCCAAATCAGGTGAGTAGGGCGGATGTGGAAGCAGTTGAAACGAAGTTCAGTGCATTTTGCTGGGCGATATGGCTTGAATGTAACTGGGCGTTATCGTGATTGAACAACACTTTTCTTGCCATTCCAGGACGTTTATCGCGATAGCTGCCTTGAGTTTGTCCAGAAGTGATGCATAGTATTTTCCAGTGATGGTTTTCCCTTTCTAGGTAGAGGAGTATAAGAAGAATACCTTAGCATCCCAAAGATTGACGCCATCACCTTCCCTGCTGATGGATTGCATTTCGCCTTCTTGGAGCCGGTTCTTCTATTGCAATCCAGTGTTTTGACTGCTGTTTTTCCCTAGAGAGTAATGGTGAATCCAAGTTTCGTCCGTGGTAATAAATGACGCAAAAATCCGCTGGATTTTGCCTGAATAGCTGCAAACAGTCAACAGATATTCTCATGCGATTTCGTTTCATCTGTGCAGTCAGCAATGCGGCACCCATCTTTCCCAAAAAACTTATTCATACTCAATTAATGATGCAAAATAAAATGCACTCGGTCATTTGAGATAACTGTGGCCTCTGCTAACTCGCGCACTTTCACTCCCCTGTCTGCTAAAACGATATCATGGATTTTGTCGATGTTTTCTGGCGTCACAGCTGTTTTGGAGCCCCAGGTCTTGAGGCATCTTCGATGTTTTCCTGCCTCGCTTAAATTCGTTGACCCAAAGTCTCACCGTCTCATACGAAGGGCATGAATCACCCAATGTAGGCGCTATTCTTTCATGGATTTCTTTCGCGTTTTTACCTTCCATAAAAGAATTGGATAACACCACAATTCCAGTTCCATCCATCTTTCACTAACTTGCAAACGCTTTTGTTCAATTCGCTGTCCAACTAGAGTGATAATGACTTGCAACAATGATATTTTACCGTATATTATTGTAGCTTTAAATTAAAATTACAGAAGTTGCTTTCGTCATCCATACTATATCATACTAAAAGTATGCGAACAAGTTACTTATCGAACGACCTCCGTATATTCCCTCATTTTATAGCTCTTGTTAATAATTTTGATTTGAGCAGTTTTAGATGGGCAGTATAATGCGCCTTCTGTCCATTTCTTATTCTTTCATGGATTCAGATTGAAATAGATTTTTCATTTAAGATAGATACTAAATAATGAAAGTTCTCAATCTTTTGGAATTGATAGTTATTTATTTGTATCGACTCTTACAGAGAGTCGTGGGTTTGTAGTCAAATACATATATTTAGTTTTTGCGGATCACCAGTCATTTATTTTACTATTCCTGCACTTCTGGTCTAAATAATTTTTAGGCCGCGTTTAGCACATTGTCTTATATCGATTTATTCAGTGTGATAGTTACACCTACAACAATTTTTCACGTTTTATTATAATTACGGTTTTAAATTATGACATGGGTGCCAATGATCTTAGGTACCGAAGCGCCCTTTACCTTTCAATCAACCTTCAGGAAATTTACTCATTGTTTTAGTAGTGCTATACATTCATTAGAAAAGGTAAACGATCCCAAGCATCCACTTCCACTATAACATACACAGTCGTAGTATTTTACTATATTATTTTTTAAATAAGTTGACAGGGACGCAAATGTTTAAAAAAATACACGCATCTTTTAAACAGATCGATGCATCAATCAAACTTGCGGACTTTCGTACAACATTCTTTCGAATTATTTTTTGAAAAGTTTTCTGCTTTTGATGATAGGATTGGAAATGAAATTGTTTATTACAGACATTAAATAAAATTGTCATTATTGTAATTACATCTCTTATTTCTGTGATATTTCTTGATTACAGGGCCGACTTTAGGTGCAATGGCAGTACCTGTTGATTCTAAACATGAAGATGATGCTCCTACTACTGCGCTATCAGTATTATATGCTTCAGAATATGTGAATGGTAAGGTACGCGTATATATTTTAGACTGTCAAATCTAGCGCCCCGATAAGCCCCCGCTCTACGTCTACGGGTACGCACCATTGGCATGGTTAAATTTCAGGTAAAACTGGTTCAAGTGAAACCAGTGATCTTGTGACTTCTTTAAAATGTGGACTCGAATTCATCGCATCCCAAACGTGTGCGAAAAAATTTGCCCCTCATACTCATGTTGCAACTAACGAAACCTCTCGAACGACATCAGAATGAAAGTTACGGCAATTAATAAATTTGCGGTTTCCTGAACTGTTCGTAGAAGAAAAATGTGTGTAAATATTGCATTTTTCAGCTGTATCGAGATTGTCTCTGAAAAGAGATATCCTAAACTGGTAGGAAAGGGATATTGTGTATTACCTGAGAAAATGTTGTTTACTTTGGCAAATCCCTTTTTTACCTATATTTAATTTCTGCAAGTGTCTCATGTCACCTATAACATTGCCTCCGACACCGCAACGTTAAATACGTAAATAATGAAATGAGATCCATAGTCAAGATAGTAAGCCAAAGATTGTTTAGTGTCAATTTTTATTCTTTGAATTACGAGGCAAACTCCGAGAAAATGTTTGGAAACTGCAGTACTGCGTGTTCAGAATTCACACTTAGGATCATTAAAAGGGAATCCTACTTGGTCAGTTTGTCAGGGCGAACTTTGCGTAGTTCTCGCCTGATTAAAGCTTTTTTCAACATAAATGCGTCTCAGAGCAATTTGATTGTAAATATGTAATAAAGGAACTCTATAACATAAACGAAAAAACCCCTTGCTGTGGAATGGATTATAATGAAATCTGTGTTTCTTACGTGAAGAATATTATGTCCAAAATAAGAGTTTTGAGAAAAACTGAGTCGGAGGGAATGTGTATCCTGGCGATTCAGGGGCCTATCTGTTTTCCTGTCTCTTTATGCTACTTTCTTCTTGGCATCTAGGGATACTTTTTTTTCCCCATATGTTAGGGAACATTCTTGTAGATCTTAATAAACCTGCTCAAATACGGCCTCTTCTAGACCGGCATCGGGGTTAACCCTCCCGATCAATCGGCTCAGGATAGGCCCTGTACCAGACACCAAGGTGAGCGGTGGATCCACGGCCGTGCAGCATGTGTTATTTCCTCACTATATTGCCAACCCTGCACTCTGAATGCGTGTCCCTTGTTGGGCTCCATGGTGGGACCACGGGATGAATCTGATATTCTCTTCTTAGATAACAAACCTTCCTCCCGCCCTCTTCCGTAAGGAAGAGTAGGTAGGTGAAACTGAGAACCTAGATAGTTTCTTTTGTAAAAGGGCGGACAACTCAACGAAGCCCCGTTTCCTCGTCGTTCAGAAACGATGGCGAGACAATTAAGAGCGTTAAACTGGCCAGAGCAATAAAAAATTGCTAAGTTTCAGGTTGTGGTTCGTCAGAGAAACGGCATGAAGTTGAAAAAAGATGTGGATACAGTGGCCACGATGCGCAGATTCTTACCATTATAAAATGCGAACACCGACACAATAAATAATATGACTAGATTGTTTCCTAAAAGTGAAATAAAATTATTCATTGATTACTTGATGCAAGAGTCATGGGAAGCGGTTTATAATACTGTTGATACAAACGACAAATATAATTCCTTTTTTTCAACTCTTTCATTCATTTTAACACATGCTTTCCTCTTCGAAAAAAAAAAATTAAATACTTCACGGAAAAGCAATTCTTGGATAACACAAGGATTAGGACATCTTGTAAAAACAAGCGAAATCTGTCTTTCATCATGACGTATCTCAAGATTTCCTTATCTACTTTAAAAAAGACAAAACATTGTTACGAAAAGTCATAAGGCAGGCTAAAATCATGGAAAACGATCAGGATATTTTGAACTCAAATAACAAAACGAAAGCAATGTGGAATATAATAAAAATACGACCAAATCAACTAGAACTTTAAAAAATTGTTTTAAAATATAACGATATAAATGTGAACGATCCGGCAACAGTGATGAATATAAAACTAAGGGTCTTCAGCCACAAAATTCAAAACAGACAGTTCACCCAAAAATTTTCGACACGATGTTCGTTTTCGAAACTTCTTCCTATGAAATTCTCAAAATAATCAGTAAACTAAAATAAATATTCGTTCGGTTTAGATGATTCCCCGGATTCTTTGTTAAAGACCTGTGCGTATGCCATTATACACCCGTTAACTCACATATTTAATGCATCCTTACGCACTGGAACGTTTCCAAATATTTTCAAAACAGCTAAAATTAAGCCGCTCTTCCAAAAGACAAAAAAAATGAAATTCAAAATTATCGCCCATTTCTCTTCTATCAGTTTTTTCAAACATATTACAGATACTTTTTTACGTACGAAGGGAAACCCCTCCAGTAAACACGACGCGCTTTTAGATTGCCAATATGAATTTAGAAAATCAAAATCAACGAAACAGCTATATTTTTTTCTTAAAGATGTCGCTTCATTGCAGCAAAAAAGAGGCACCTATTGGATTATTTTTTGATCTCCAAAGCTTTTGACGTCATTGATCATGACATTTTACTTTCAAATTACCTTCAAAGGAATCCGTGGTATTGCGCTAGATCGTTATGTTCGTCCCTTAAACAACGATCTCAGAGAGTGGAAATACCTTACTGGAATGATGGAACATTACGTACGCACTTTTCGACTCTTTGCCCATTGCATGGAGTTCCTCAGGATCGATTTTAGGCCCCATTCTGTTCCTACTTTACGTAAACGATATGCCCTCATGCTCTCTCAATTCAGTCAAAACTTAAATGGAACGTCCATTTAAATGAATTGAACACAAAATTAAGTTCATTATGATACGCGTTCAGAATTCTTCAAAATTCAGTCAGCCTTCCATACTGCTCGTGTATATTTCGCGAATGTTCATTCCCGCCTGAGATATGGCATAATATTCTACGAATTGTACGAATAATCCCACCACGTGATTCTTGTAAGCCTCTCTTCATTAATCTAGAATTTTACCATTACCTTGTCTGTTTATTTACGGATCAGTGGCTTTGTCAAAATGACTTGCTTAAGGGCGGGAATATATTTTCAGAAAATGCCGATGTGTTTGACTATAACACACGACGTAAAAATTATATTCATCAGGTGACAGTATCAACAGCTAATTACATAAAATTCACATACAATACATGTACTTTATTTTACACCACTTTGCCAGATTACATTAAACGATTAAATTCGATAGAAATGTTTAAATCCTAAGTGAAATCGTTTCCCTGCAGAACTGATTCTATACAATTAGAGACTATTCTGAGCATCACAAGAAAAGTAACATTAAATTTAACAATGATACATAATATTATTTACCATTTGGACTATAAATGAGTATAAACAACCTGTAACAACTATTGTACTACAGCTTCAGGTCAATGACCCATCTCGATCAGGTTTTCGTCCAGTTTCCTTATCCTTTGAGCAAATGCTGAGATGGCCCCTTGTTTTGCTTCTGGACATAAATGTACCTTTCATTATCTGCGCCCTCTTCTAAATTCATTGGGAAATACAATTATTCAATTTATCTGAAGGAAGTAACTGGCCTGCAGGTGCATGTGCCCACGCGACCTTAAACCTCTGCAAAGGTGTGGTGAATCACGAGGACGCGCAAAGGTGTGGTGAATCATCGCGTAAACGCAGAAAAAGAAAACCTGAAACCTTCTTTCAACCTGTTGGTGTGTCTACATTCACAGGATCCAATAAAGAGATAATGGGGTCTTCAACAGAGAGAAACATTAACAGAGAGAATCTGACCTTTGACCGTCCATTCCCGCCAGAAAAAATAGTATGTAGCTTTAACAGTCAACGTGTCGGGTAGTATGTACCAAATGCTCAGCGCTGCTTTAAATACCAGGGGGTTTAGCCATGCGCAGCCTCGTTGCATGAGCTTCGCCGTCTACGTACACTGTGGGGAAGAATCGTGTAACGAATCAAACTACTCCGCAGATGCGTGATGCGTAGACTGTTCTGGGAGCACCAATCGAACTCGAACCAGTGCCCCATCTTCCTGAAAGAAGGGCATCCAGAAGATATGTATGGGTCACAGAGAAAGTTTCCTTTCCTGAGGCACGACGTCGGTACCAGGCGCGTAACCATGGTTCAAAGTTTCGCTGACACCGTGGGTCAACAGCAGAAGACATCAAATTGCGAAACTCAGACACCGAAAGTTACCTCTGTGCGTGATGCTGCCTGTTAGATTCCTTCGAAGACTTCGACGGGGATGAAGATAACAGATACCTTGTTCCATCTGAAAGAAGAAACAAAACTGTGTTTCGACAAACACATAAAGGTCAAGCTGAGAAACCAAGGCCGATAGGCCCTAGTTCTATATCCATGTCGCCTGTATCAAAAGACCGTGATCTCCTAACACATGCCACTCTCTTTAGCAGTAGTCAAGACGACTCTGGGAGAACGAGGTCCCCCACATGAATTCGTGCATCACTTTTCAACAGAGAAGGAAAAGAAGTATAGGAAACCGCCATATCTTCACAAGAAGCAGTGAAACGTAACACTGAAATTATGGCTCTCTCGTGGAACATAAATTTCTTTCTGTACTCGTTTAGACGAAGTAAAGCAAATGTCGCTTCGTAGACCTGTTGTTATCTGCCTGCAGGAAACACACTTACTTCTGAGCATTCTCTCTCTTCGTTGCCTTTGCTGTTGCAGACAAGACATAAAAGGCTTTCGTGCCTATGGCAAGTAGCTACATTTTCAATGACTCCTGGTTTCTAAAGAGCTCGCTCGTGGCGCATGCGAAGTCGCTGGCCTTTCACCACTGAAGTCCGGGGTCGATTCCCGTCAAATCTCTTGTAAAATTTGATCCAACAAAACGAGTTTGGCTGCTTTACAAGGGTTAGCCCATCCATGTGAAGTGTCTTAGACCCCACCCTACCCTTATTCCTTCCCAATTCTGGCAGGACGAAGCGCTTGTTAGTGGCGCGTACGCAAAGATGCTGCCTAGCGGCAGTGACAGCGGCGTGACGGACATGGCAAGTTTAATGGAGGATTACTCTCCAGTGCGCAAATTAATTGAGGATTACTCCCAGCGCAAGCGCTCAACGCCCTTTAGGGCTTGGAGACGCGTTGCGTCCAGTTGTAGACGTAACAAATTAAAAGAAAGAAATAGACGTTCGAACCACTCTTCAGATACCTTTCATTCGTGTGAATTTCCGCACTATTTCTATCACTGTTTGCAAGTCATATCGCGCCAGGACAAGATCACAAGAACTGGAAGACGTGTTTTCTCAGTTGCACACCCTTTCTTATTGTGGGGACTTAAATGCCCGCAATCTTCCAGGTTGTGCCGAGAGGCAATATACTTGAAAAATTAGCAACGAAAGAGTCGATCAAACGATCGCAATAGTTTTTTTGAAAGAAGATGGGCAACGAAGCCTAGATTCGTCCTCGTGCATGCACTGAGGTAGAATTTCGTTTAAAATCGTCAGTGATGTCCGTTTGGCGCGCATTCTACAGAATCGTGAAAACCTGGCGGGTTGTCGGCCTCAAGGAAGTGGCTACTCACCCAACACTTAACCTTTGTAAGGAAGTGGTCCACCGTGAATATTTTCCGGCAGAGTGTGATGAGCTATTTCCTTTTAAAGAGCAGGTGTGATCGACGTCTGTAGGATCAAGAGAAGGGACCATGGGCAGAAATCCTCACTTCCACTTTTCTGACGTTCAATCTTCCAACTCTCTAAAAAGATCTCGTGCGGTTTCTATAACCTTCACTTACGGCAATATGTTTCCAACCCGTTGCCTGTTTTAAATGCCAGAGGTTCGGCCGTACAAGCAGCGTGCATGGCAAATAAACCGGTGTGCGGTTGAGTGGGCGAGAACGATGCATGAACCTGAATCCTGCGCCGCTACACCGCATTGTTAATTGCGAAAGTCACCACCCGGCCAATTATAAGCATGCCTACTTTTCTGAAGGAACGGCAACCAGAAGAGAAGAGCAGCTCAGAAGTGTCCTTTCCTGGGGCCAAACGTTGGTTCCAGGCGGGGACACTATCTCTCTCGCTCCTTCTCCGACGCCGTGAAAGTTTAGACCTGAGGATAACAAGAGGGCTGCCGAAGGAACGGGGCAACCACCCACGGGGTGAGCATCGGATGTCAGGTGTCTCCAGTAGACCTCCTGTTTATACCTCTGCTGCAAGGTGGAAGAGTGGTCATTCCAACGAAATATAAGAACATTGGGAGAAAAAGCTCAGCCGTCGCCTCGACCAAACAGTTATCTAAGCTTATTTAAATGGAAGTCGATGTCAAACGCACATCTACCTCAGATCCGGTCACTAAGCTCGTCAAAGCCATGAATAATTACACCATCAGAAACTCGCACTGAACGAGCATCCAGCCCCACGGCAATGCCCAGGTCTCGGCTTCGGAGGAAACCTCGTTGGGGTGGAGTCTCGCGCATCTGGTTTCCAACGTCGCAGGAAAAACCAAAATAGAAACATCATGGCTCTCATATCATGGAACGCTAATGGTTTCTCCTCGCGTAGGTACGATCTTAAGCTGTTGTTGTCCCGTCACAATCCTTTTATAAGTCTCCAAGAGACTCACCTCGCCCCACGCCGTCCTTTATCTTCGTCCCTTTACAGGTTCGATTTAATGATGGTCTCGGTGTCACTGGGGAAATTTCTTCGCTGGTACACAATCGCTGCTGTCTATGGCGGTACCTCTTCTGGCCGACTTTCAAGCAGTGTGTGTGCGTGTGCGTGTGCGCGCAGGGACCTCTCATCCCTCATACTCGCTGTAAGCAACATAAACTCCCCAGGACAGTGTATCAGCAGATGATGGCTGGGACTCATCGGGACTGGGGTTCATAACCAACGCCCCTTTCCGTTCGTGATAGTCGGGGGTGAAATGCCCACAGTCCTTCTCGGCTCTTCCTGCACTTATCCGATAGACAGTTTATTAGAATCGATAATTACATGCGAACGTGGTGTGAATTTGTGAACTTGGGAGAACTTTTTCTGAGTTCCGGTGAACCAACTCATTTGCCGTCGCCACAAATTCGAGCACGTGTATCGATCTAGCACTCTGTGGTTCTTCTCTTGTAACCGTCCTGCAATGGTCCATCGTAGACGACCTGTGCGGAAGCATTCCCGTTATCGTCCCCATTTTTAGACTTGCTCGTAGGTTTGCGCGCTGCCCTCAATGGTGTGTTCGACGCGGTGACTTTACATTCGGGAAACGTCAGTCTATCGGAGGGGGAGTTTGTCGGTGAAAAAAAATGGAAGCACATTTTAACAGTGCTGTACTACAAGCTGCCGACATTTCTATTCACAAGTCGACCAGTAAATCGCGACACCCTTGGTGGAACTTGTTCCCGTGGTGGAACTTGGCTTGCTCAAGATCTGTTGGTGCTCGTAAGAAAACGTTGGCTCGTCTAAAATACTCCAACCACGGATGACCTCATGGATTACAAGGGGTTAATAGTGAAGGGAAGGATAACCATTTTTGAAACTAATAGTGCGTCATGGAGTCTCCTCTCTGAATTGCCATTCGCCACACGTTTGGTATGAAGGAAGGTGCGGCAAATTAAAGGATATCCTTACCCTCACTCAGTGCGAGGTCTTCTTACAAATGGTCAAATGATCACAGCTCGAGACGCCATTGCAGAGCAACTTGCCTCTTATGTCGAATTCTGCAAACTGTTTCAAACGTTTGCTTAATGAAAGAATGCAAAACGGCGCTTGGGATTTTTCGAGCAGAGCACTTGAGGATTATAATACCTCTTTCTCCATGTACGAATTGCGTTCTTCTCTGATGCTTGCGAAAAGAACCACACCAGGTGAACGAAATCCACATCTTAATGCTGCAACATCTTCCCGAAACCGCCATGACATTTCTTCTTCGCCCATAACTGTATCTGCACAGAGCACACCTTCCCTACCATTTGACGAGAAGCCATCATCGTCCCAGTTCCCAAAGAAGGCAAAGATCTATCGCTGCCATCAAGTTATCGACCTATTTCCCTCCCAAGCTATGTATGCGAAGTACTGGAACGAATGGTGAATCAGAGTCTGGTCTGGATCTTGGAGTATAAAAATATGTTGACGCAAATCCAAAGCGGTTTAGAAGAATTCAGTCAACCTTAAACCACCTCGTTTCGCTGGCAACAGCTGTCTCTTTATCGTTCGTTTTGAGACTTCTGTGGCCGTATTATTCGATATAGAAAAGTCCTAAGACATCACTAGGAGACACGTCATTCTCCATACCCTGCACTCTTGGAGATTTAGGAGAAGACTCTATATTCCTCCAAAACGTCCTTTCGAACGCATCCTTCTGTGTTCGTGTGGGTGAAAGGCTTTCTCAGTAGTCACTCTTTTGAAAACTGTATCGCCCAGGAGCAGTCTTCATTGTCACTCTGTTTGCCATCGCCATCAATGGTATGTCGTCGACTGGTCCTGTAATGGTAACGTTTCTGGATGATTTTGCCATCTTCTGTTCATTCAGCATCATAACAAGGTGATAACAGAGGGAACTCCATATGATGCTCAAGAAGCTCCATGAATGGAGCACGGCAACAGACATGGTTTTGCAGTTTTTTCATTCCTGTAGGATATACCTATTGCAAAGAAATCCATACATTTTCCTGGAGGAAATCAGCGTCCTTTCGTCAAATCTGCCAGGTCTCTGGGGCTCACATTTGACAAGTCTCTCACGTAGCGTGCTCATATACGTGAACTGCAAACCAGATGCGTTTCGCCCCTCAATAATTTTCGAGTGCTGAATGGTACATCAGGGGTGCTGACCGTACCTATTGCGCTTATGTAGATCTATCATCCGCTCACTTTTGGATTACGGTAGTGAAGTGTATGGCTCGGCAGCTGCCTCCACTCTGCGACTCAGGATACACCACCCTGGTATCAGTCTCTTAAATAGTGTGTATTGCACCAGCCGAATTGAGTGCCTTCTGGCCGAGGCTGGTGAGCCCTCCTAAAAGGTGGGATATTTTATTAGCCTCTTACGGTGGTCAAGTATCAGCATTCTAATCCGCCTTGCCCGTCGAGGTGGGTTGGTCCATGTCCTGACGGGGGATACAAAGGGGCTCTCAAGTATCCCTTTCCTTCACAAGTCATTTTCTTCTCCCTATTGTACGACCCGTGTCGGAGGAATGAATGTCCTGGCGGTTGAGGTCCTCTCTGTTTCCACATTACTCTCCTCGTGCTACTTTTCTTGGCATCCAGGATACATGCCCTACGTATTTTGGGAACATTCCTTGTAGGTTTCAATACTTGCTTTGGCTACAGACGCTTCTAGACGGGCGGTCGGGAGCAACCCACTCCCAACCAATCAGCTTGGACTAGGTCTTGTACAGAACTCCAGGGTTAGCGGGGAGATACACGGCAGTGCAGCGCTGTGGTAACCCTCCACTATATCCCGTGACAATCTTGGCACTCGATGGAGTGTCCTTGTTGGGCTCCGTGGTGGGGTGGGGACCACGGGAGATAATTCTGATACCCTCTTAATGGATAAAACTACTCCCCCGCCCTCCTCCATAAGAAAGAGAGATTTGTTGGTGAAACAGTAAATGTTAAGAGTTTTTGTAAAGTACATACCTACAAAGCCCCGCTTTCCCGTCATACATGTAAAAGTCATAATAAAACAATGAAGAGTGTCAACCCGAACAAACTTGCCAGATAATCGAAAACTTTGGCAAATTTCATCGGTGGTTCGTCAAAGAAACCGCACAATTCTTTTCGAATGACGTTTTGACGAACATCAGCTAAATCACTGGCAGCAAAATCACTGACCTAAAAGAAATAGCCGGCCTCCAGGTGCATGTGTCGCCCACCCGACCTTAAACCTCTGCAAGGGTGTGGTAAATCAGGAGGTTCTCAGCCGCATCGGAAAATTTGAAAACTTTCTTCGAACCAGACGATGTGTCAGAGATTTACGGAATTCAGCTGACAGTAAATGGGGTACTCACTCCTATCTCAACTGTGATACTGACCGTCCATCTCTACCAGAAATGGTATCTTGTAGTTTCTATAATCTCCGTGTCAGTCCAAACCCTCTGTTTTAAATGCCAGAGGTTTGGCCATACGCAACCTCAGTGCATGAGCGCCGCAGTCTCCGTGCACTGTGGAAGGGAGGCTTGTAACGCACCGCAAAGGCAAAGTGCGTGAACTGTTGTGAAAAACCTCCATCAAATTCCAACCACTGCCCCATTGCCCTACTCCCCACTGCCCCAGAGAGATCCAGAAGATCAGAGTTGTGAAAGTTTCCTTTCCGGAAGCACGACGCCGTTACCAGACGCGAAACCCCGTGGACATGGCCGACGTTTCGCTGACACCTCGGAGTCAACAAAAGAAAGTAAATTCTGAAACCCAAACGCCTAAAGCCTCCACTTTTCGCGATGCTGCCGGTCAGGTGTCCTTTGATGACATCTGCGGAGATGCCCATCTCAAATCTCTTTTCCAGTCTGAAACAAAAACGGAAACCACAAGTATAAATATTTCAACAAACACTCAAATGCATCCAGAGAAGCCATGGCCGACATGCCTATTGCTAGATCTAGGTCGCCTGTCTCAATGGACCGTGGTGTCCCAATACATGCGACCATCTCTAGTTTGATGACTCTGCAGGAATGCCC
>CAXIVR010001714.1:0-11236 GCA_964035755.1 Teleogryllus oceanicus
TGACTGGATAACAAAACTTCATTCATCGCCTTGTGCTTCGCCACTAAGATCTGTACTGAGTTGGGTCCCAGGCCATGTTGGAATCATGGGAACGAACTACCTGACCAGGCGGCGAAATCGGCGACGGGGAATACTCATGTTGACATTCCTTTTGTACCATCGTCCGATGGTAAAGCTTTTTTTAAAACTATCCATCATTAAAGCGTGGCAAACAGAGTGGCATAATACCACCTATAAACTATGCGCAATAAAAGATTTTGTTAATTTTTGGCGTTCCTCATTCCAACCTTCCTGACGTGAGGTTATCTTAACCCGTCTTTGTATCGGACACTGCCACCTCTCACAGTTCTCTCTTTCGAGGTGAATCTCCTCCTACCTGTAATTCATGCAGGGCGGTTCTTTCTGTGGAACACGTCCTCCTGCATTGTTTGAAAGTTGTTGGCAGTCGACGAAGACATGGTCTGGGTAACTCTCTACGAGAGATGCTTGGAAATGACGAGCCCTCGCTCTCAAAACGTTTTTGGTTCTTGAGAGAATGCGGAATATATATTTTTTTCTGACATGTAGGGGCAATAAAGTTTTTATATTTTTCTGGCCTCAGATTTACGTTTTCGAACTTTGTTTTTATCTACTTTTATCTTTTATGCGTAATTCTAGCTCTCCTTCTTTAGGGTATGTGCTCTTAACTTAGCTGGTAAACTACGTCGGCAACACTTTCACTAGAACTTCAATTTATTTATCTTAGATCTACTATGATATCAGTCTATTCATGTCCTTCGTGCTGTGAAGACGTCTTTTGGAGCGCTCCGGGCTCATCTACAGGTAGTTTCGAAGCAGGTAGTCGTCGGCCGCATATTTCCCGGAGAACGGAGCCTGCAGCAAGCTGTGAAATTCCAACAGATAAGTATTCTTTCTGTTATTACTTTTATTAACTCTCAAATGTCTCCGCATATTTCCCCTTTTCTGATCTGTCCTCTTTACTTATTTTTTATCATTTTTATACATTTTTCTCGTTTTCTCTTTTTTCTCACGGTACTTTAGTTGCCAGTAAGAAACTTTAATTTCATTTTACTTCCGTATACTTTTTGCAATTCCTTTTAGCATGCCTCCGAAGGTAAGCCGCAACGAGAACGACTCCGACCTGCAGGCCAAAATTAAGGCCGAGGTTGATGCGATCTTGGAGCGGACTCTTCATTCGGAGAGCTTTTTGAAATCCCTTGCCTCTACGTTAACAGATGTAGTGGCCGCGAAGCTCAGAATCGATGGCCTTCAATGAAAATCTTATTTTGACGTTGCAGAAAAAATTGAAGACCGCGATCAAGAGATTTGCAACTTGAAAGCAGAGCTGGAGCTGAAAACGGACCAGCTGGAAATGTATAGGAAGGAATTGTCTGCGTATATTTGGCCTAGAAGAGAAGGATGGCGAAAACACCGACGATATGGTCATTGATGTGGCGAAAAAGATAAGTGTAGACTTGTCAATTAATGACATAGATAGAAGCCATAGAGTCGGTCGCAAACTCGCTGGGAAAAATAGACCAATTATCGTAAAGTTTGTAAGTTACAGGAAACGGCGACAGGTCTTCCAGTCGAAGAGGCTTTTGAAAGGCCAGAAAATCACCATTCGCGAGGACCTCACGCACCAGCGTCTGGCCGTGCTGCACGCTGCGATTTCGCGGTTCCAGCTGCGGAATGTCTGGACCGAAGACGGTCAAATAGTAATTAACGCAGGTAACAGACGTTTCCGCGTCCAAACAATGTCTGAGCTTAACTCTATTCAATAGCTTCGGGGCGCTCCTTTTTTCCTTTCTCTGGAAAGCGTTCTTCCTTGCATTCTCCTACTATCTCTATCTCTCACTTCCTCTCCCTCCCTCTCACTCGCTTTTACTTGTACCATTTCTTTATTCTTTACACCTTTCACTAAACCACCTCTTGCACCCTTCTGAGTCATAGGCAGTCGGCGGCCGTCTAGGATATTCCCGTTGTACCGCAATGCTAAGTATCCTCCCCATCCCACAGCCGTCTCGACCTGCATTTGTCCACCCCCCTCCCCTGTCAGCCCCGGTTGCTGTAGGCAGCACGCCGAGTATTTCTAGAAACTGTTTTACGTCGCGCACTTAAATGCACAATCTCTCCTTTGTCATCATGCGAGATCCAGAAAATTGTAACAAAACATAAATTTCACGCACTCCTCATTAGCGAAACATGGCTCAAAAAATCATTAAATTCTCAAACCGTTAAAGTCCCCGGATACCGGCTTTGGCGATCTGATAGAAAATCCAGCGTTGCTGCCCATGGCGGGGGTGTCGGTATCTATTTACGTGATGACATTAACTGCAAAGTTATTTTCTCTTCAGTAAATCATAAAGACCACTTCATCGAATACTTAATTGCTGAAGTTATTCTCGGAGGTAAAAAATGTCTCTTGGCGGTAGTATATTCTCCTCCCAAATCAGGCAACATTGATGAACTAGACGACTTACTCGCTTCCTGTGTCACTAAATATGACGACATTATTATAATAGGTGACTTTAATTGTAATCTATTGAAAAAATCTGCCTCATCTGACAACTTGCTAGTTTTTCGTAATATGAACCTAACGATTCTTCCCTAAAGGCAACTCACATCACAAAGATACTGAAACATGGATAGATCATATCATAGTGTCAAATCCTGCAGAGCGCGTTCTCATGGACAATTTTCCGTCCGGAATATCTAAACATGATCTTATCTATGCATCATATAATTTAAAGTGTCCCAAATACACACCAAAAATAATAAAATATCGAGATTATAAGAACTTTGATGCAAATTCCTTCGTTTCTGATGGATTTTCGGTCCCCTGGAATATTGTACTAAATGAAACCTCGCTCAATAACAAAGTAGCAGTATTTACGAAATGTTTAATGAACTTGTAAATAGACATATTCCACTAAAGACGTCACGCGTGACACGTCCGCAGCTCCATGGATATCCGGTGAAATCCGCCAACTTATGCACGATAGGGACAATGCGTACAAATTTTTCGGAAAACAGGAACTATAACGACCATGTTACGTATAAAAAACTTGAAATCGTTAACCAAATGTTGAGAAATGCAAGATAAAATATTATCACTCGATTTTTCAAAATAACCGTGATTCAAAATTGCTCTGGAAAAATTGCGCACTTTAGGTATTGGAAATATTCGAAATTCAACAGAAATAAATGTCACTTGATTTGCTAAATCATGCTTTTGTTACGCTCGCGCAGCCATAAATCCACTCCTAAAATCGCAAACTTTAGCTATGCTGCGAAGCACAGATATTGATATTAAAGACACTTTGTACTTTGCGTCAGTAACACCCGCAAAGTCACTAAAATCATTTTGAGTCTTAAATCAAACGCGTCTTAACGAGTCTTAAATCTGACGAATCAATGCAAAGTTGCTGAAGCTTGGAGCTGAGTAGCACTCCTGCAATAGTGGACATAATTAATTTCTCACTAATGAGCGGCGAATTTCCCTCGGCATGGAAGACAGCGCTTGTCCATCCACTTCTAAAAGCGTAAATCCTACGACGCCAGTTGATTACCGCCCAATTAGTATCTTACCTACAATATCAAAAGTTCTTGAAAGATCGCCAGGAAGCAGATCGAACATCACCTTCATAATTTCAGTATTTTAAATACAAACCAGTCAGGTTTTAGACCCGGTAAAAGCACAGGAACTGCGCTACTTAGTGTTATGAAGACGCCAGAAATGCAATGGACAGCGGTAAAATCACAATTCTCGTTCTTCTCGATTTTAGTAAGGCATTCGACTCGGTCGACCACGATATTTTATTAGCGAAGTTAAAAAACATTGGATGTGCCTCATCCACGCTCAAATGGTTCTCAGCTATCTATCGGAGCGGCAACAAAAAGTTGTGTACGGTGACAATGTGTCGGGTATCTTGCCACTAGCACGCGGCGTCGCACAGGGCTCAGTGTTAGGTCCTCTTGCTTTCCTAATTTATGTAAATGATATAGACAAATCAATAAAAAATGTCGTCATCACCATTACGCCGATGATCTCCAATTGTATATTAGTGGACCCTCCTCTCGCGTTTTGAACTTGCTCAAAAAATCAACGAAGACCTTCACAGTCTGTCCTCTTGGTCATCATCATTAGGGCTACTGCTTAACTCAATAAATCTCAGTGTCTTCTAATCGGCTCCAGAAACTCCTAAAAAGCTATCAATCTCGCTCTCCTGACATTTGCATAAATGGAACTCCCCTACATGGTGTAAAGACGTGAGAAATTTAGGTGTGTATATGGATAATACTCTTAACTGGAATGTACAAATTGATAAAATCTGTCAAAAGTATTCGCGTCCCTGCATGTTCTAAAACGCATGCGTACATTTATACCTATAAAAACTCGTCAGACCCTTGTAACATCCCTTCTTATGCCTCATTTTGATTACTGCGATTTCCTACTAACTGACATAAATCTAAAACAGCATGTTGTACAAAACAGCTACTTGTATCTTAATACAAGTAGCTCAAAATGCATGTATTCGTTTTATTTTCGACCTTCAAAAATACGATCATATTTCAACCTTTTATGCCCACTCTAAAATTCTTACCGTTGATAAAAGGCGGTTACTTCACTGCCTTCTCCTCCTTTACAAGATTTTAAATAGCACACATCATACCATCCTATCACGATTTCAGGTTATGAAGCTACATCGTGCCTGAGCGTCACGCCTTATTTGTATTCCGCATCACAGTACCACTGCGTTTAGCAAATCATTCACTGTCACTGCCATCCGTGCTTGGAACAATCTCCCCTCAACTATAAAAAATTGCAGTACATTTCACAAGTTTAAAAAAGAAGTCACTAACTGGATCCATGGAAAAAATACTTAACAATAGTCCTACTGCTCGCTTGCCAAAAATTAGATCTGGGCGGACGCCGCACTACTCAGCACTGTGAAGTATCTCATATTTATTCCTATTCCAAAGTTCTACCCCATTTCCTAAATAAATCTTTCAAGTCATCCTTAACGCCTTCTCATATCTCATTTTCTCTTTCTTTTCTCTCTCTCCTTCCCCCTCCCTATCTCCCTCTCCTTCCCCCTCCCCCTCTCTCTCTCTCTCTCTCCGGATAGCTAAAATCCTCGCTCTTTCTTTTTGTTTTCTTGTTCTCTCTTAGTTTTCATCCTAGGTTACTTTATTCTCGCTTCCCTCCAATTTTCATACTATTATCTAACTATTTAGCTTCATAAAGTAAACTAATCTTTTAGCACACAAAAATATCATTTCCTCCTCCTTTCTACTTTTACATTTATCACTATATTTAAAAGTGATATCCATTGCCTAGCATATATGTCTCTGTAATCTACTCGTACACTCTTTCAATCATTTTTAAATAACATATAAAGAACAAACTTACGTCACTTTTATTGCAGTACGCAGATGTATGCGTAGCTTTGTGTGTGATTATGCATGAGCATTTGCTCATATTTGTATGTATTCAAAATATTATAATGATGTGCTTTTAATTTTGTCTACATGTGTTTCACTAATTTGCAATATTTCTGTTCCAGTTCTTCATCTCTTACAAACTGCGCCGTACATTTAGATATAATATTAAATTCAAAATATTTTCGCCTTTTGTTTTTCTTCTTTGTATTTTGTGTGCACTTAAATTGTTTATTTGTATTGTGTCTTGGCCTTAAGCCGCCATCCTGATTAGAGTTTACCTGGGTTTACTCAATCGCTTAAGGCGCATGCCAGGATGGTCCCTTGCTTGCACTCCCAGGAATAAAGGTAGAATAAATCGTTGGCTTACAGGTGAGAGATGTTGGGTCAGGTTTTTCAGGTCTTGGGAATACTCCAAACGGAAAAAATTTCCTAAGTTCTTAAAATTTTCCAATTTGTTAGTTTGTGGAATATTTTAACTTAACTTTGCCTAAAAGAAATTGATTATATCCACATTTTAATAATTTTTTTAACTTTATTTAAAACCAAATAGTTTTACGACACTATATCATAATAATAATATTATTATTAATATTAGGAAATATACGCAAAATCATTTATCATTATCAATGTTTTCAGTTTCTCTCAGGGCTTGAACTTTTGACTTCGCTTGTATGCTGACGAGATTCCCTCCCTTTCTAGTTTTTTTAGGGGTAATTCAAGAATACGTACGCAATTTTAGCTTCCTCAAAACCTCAATGAACCAAGTGAGAGCGTAGGCTTCCGCGGCCGGAGTCATGGTTAACTGGCTATCCGGGAGACGCCGCGTCCAGGGCACGGTGCCGACGTTTCGTCGCCATTCTGCGACCTTCCTCAGGGCGTAGTACTGCGCGGAGGTGGGCTGCGCACGGGTTTATAAGCAGTTTCTCTCCGTCCACTGATAGGGCCGGATGATCAGCCAATGCGGGAGAGTGCGGACGCCAATCAGGGATAGGGCTCCCCGGGCGGGGTGGGGGAGGCGCACCGCGCGTGATCGGACGGCATGGAGCAGGGGGCCCCGTGCCGGGTCTCGGTCAGGTGAAACAGATGCTTCCAGGCGTCATGCAGACGCAGGCCCTTATCAGCGTTTAGGTTTTGGGATGTTTAATGATTTCTATTGCCTCTTTTACTCTTCTCGTTCCCCAGCGGTCTTCTCTGGCTAGGAGGCGGGTGTCATCGAATAAAATGGCATGGCCAGTTTCCCATGCGTGGAGGGCTACGGCCGACTTTTCAGTGTTGTTGTACTTATAGTGGCGGATATGCTCTCGACGCCGTTCCTCTATGGTCCGTCCTGTCTCGCCGATGTAACTGCTGCCGCAGCTGCATGGGATCTCATATACCCCTGATGACATGGAGGCGGTATGCGATCTTTCACACGCACGAGGTTTTGTCCGAGTTTTGTAGGAGCTTTGTAGGCGGTCTTGATGTCGAAGCGCCTCAAACGCTTTCCAATTTTATCAGTAACCCCTCGTATATACGGTAGAATGGCCGTCCTGCGATTGGAATCGTCATCATTAGATGTGGTGATATCAGCAGTGCTAGAGTGGTCGTTGCCTGCCGTACAGCTTGGTTGGCAGCGTTGGCACTATATCCATTAGCTCGAAATGTGTTTTTAAGAGCTCTATTTCGAGTCTAACGAATCCTTGTCACATACCTAATTGCTCTGATGGCGAGTTTTCAGGACCCCTCGTTTCGTTGCCGGTGATGGTGAGAACCGGCGTGCAGGTAGCGGTTGGTGTGAGTAGGTTTCAGTAAACACTGTGTCCCAGTCTTCCATTGGCTTTGCGACTCACCAGCACGTCCAGGAACGGCAGTTTTCCGTCTTTTCTATCTCCATGGTGAACTGGATCTTGCGGTGTGTGTTGTTGAGGTGCTGGAGGAAATCAGCTAGTGTGGAGGACCGTGGGGCCACACTGCTGCGTGTCGTCCGTACCGGAGCCAAAGTGTAGGTTTCAGCGGGGCATTCTCTAGTGCTTCCGTTTCAAGGCTTCCATGAATAGGTTCGCCACCACCGGCGAGAGGGAGCCCATGGTCCACCTCCAGTTCACCATGAGATTCCTCCAGCACCTCAACAACACACACGCAAGATCCAGTTCACCATGGAGATAGAAAAGACGGAAAACTGCCGTTCCTGGACGTGCTGGTGAGTCGCAAAGCCAATGGAAGACTGGGACACAGTGTTTACCGAAACCTACTCACACCAACCGCTACCTGCACGCCGGTTCTCACCATCACCCGGCAACGAAGCAGGGCTACAAACTCTCGCCATCAGAGCAATTAGGGTATGTGACAGGATTCGTTAGACTCGAAATAGAGCTCTTAAAAACACATTTCAGCTAATGGATATAGTGCCAACGCTGCCAACCAAGCTGTACGGCAGGCAGCGACCACCTCTAGCACTGCTGATATCACCACATCTAATGATGACGATTCCAATCGCAGGACGGCCATTCTACCGTATATACGAGGGTTACTGATAAAATTGGAAGCTTTGAGGCCCTTCGACATCAAGACCGCCTACAAAGCTCCTACAAAACTCGGACAAAACCTCGTGCGTGTGAAGATCGCATACCGCCTCTCATGTCATCAGGGTATATGAGATCCCATGCAGCTGCGGCAGCAGTTACATCGGCGAGACAGGACGGACCTGAGGAACGGCGTCGGAGCATATCCGCCACTATAATACAACAACACTGAAAAGTCGGCCGTAGCCCTCCACGCATGGAAACTGCCATGCCATTTTATTCGATGACACCGCCTCCTAGCCAGAAGACCGCTGGGGAACGAGAAGGTAAAGAGGCAATAGAAATCATTAAACATCCCAAAACCTAAACGCTGATAAGGGCCTGCGTCTGCATGACGCCTGGAAGCATCTGTTTCACCTGACCGGACCGGCACGGAGCCCTGCTCATGCCGTCCGATCACGCGCGGTGCGCCTCCCCACCCCCCGGAGCCTATCCTGATTGGCCGTTGCACTCTCTCCGCATTGGCTGATCATCCGGCCTATCGGTGGACGGAAGAAACTGCTAAAACCCGTGCGCAGCCCACCTCCGCGCAGTACTACGCCCTGGGAAGGTCGCAGAATGGCGACCGAACGTCGGCACCTGTGCCCTGGACGCGGCGTCTCGGATAGCCAAGTTAACCACTCAATGAACCAATTAACAGAACTTATTAACATTTCACTGATTCTTTTTCCCCTTTTCTTTCTTTTTCCTTTCATTTCTCTTACCGTTCCATTCATCCGATTCTTTTACGATTTCCTATCAAACTCGTCCTCCCTCGCTTTTACTCCTGTCACCATGTGTATATCTTCATTCAAATTGCGTGCGTATTTTTCATTGAATGACTCCCTTTATTATGTATTATTGTAATATAAATTCTAAATGTGGTCAGGCGGAAGAGCAGGCTAAATGGCCTGAGCCTCGCCACCAATAAAGACATTTATTTATTTATTTATTTTATGATATGGGCGTCAATAACCTTAGCAGATGAAGCGGCCTCTAAACTCAATCAATCAACGACTAACCGTAGAAAAACTAGACCCACCAAACAAAACCGACGACACAAGAAAAAAATACGCAGACAAACTACAAAAGACAGAAGATTGATTGAGATTAAGGGCGCTTCAACGACTAAGGTCTTTTGCGACGTGTCAGATTATTTAAGATCAGCGCACAATAATGCAGGGCTAAGCTAAAAAAGAAAATTAAAATCTTTCAAAAGAAAGCAAAGTAAAACTGAAATGAAACGTATCCTAATAAAAGAGTTTGACAGAAAAATGCCAGATAGCTTTTCAAAATCTCGGGCTAAAAGCCAATAATTAGCATTATCATCTTCTCTCTGAATGTACAAAACCAGTCTCTCAAAAAGTCAAAAGATTCGTATTTCTAAGAATCTCCGCTAGAGAGCTAGCAAGTGATGCCAAATCAATGGCTATCTCTTTTGCAAGAGCATACAGTGCAAGAGAACATGCTCCACAGTAAGATCTATTTTGCAGTGTTCGCATGGGGATGGGTCCCCGTGGAGGGGATAACCACGGGAGAGAAATGGAAGTGACCGACGGGAGGCGTGTTCAATTGATCTTCTCGCGCAGGCCTCACGAGATAAAAGACCAAGGTTTATGGAATCCTTGATTCTCGTGAGATTAAAATCTGAGTTATGCCACTCTGTTTGCCATTCCTGCGGATAGAGCGTTTGATAAAGAGCTTAGTGTCAGTAGTAGGCACATCCGACTTTTCCGTTTTGAGAGGGGCCATAGGTTTAAATGAAATAATGGCCAGGATACGTAGATTTTATCGTCTCAAATTCCGATAAGAATGAACTGGGAGTTAAGGATTTAGGAAGGTTAGCGAGTATAAGATCTATTATCGGCCGGTGTAGTTTCAAGGGGCAACAAGGTTTCAGGGAAGGGGTTTCACAGGGTTGGGGAGTTTTATATTAAGCTTCTGTAAGCATGCGGAGACGGACTCCCAGGGATGGGGTAACGATGGTCTAAGTGCATATGAAGTCACGTGAGGTTCGATGGAAGACTGCTTGGCGCGAGGAGTATCAACATTGTATAATTTCGCGCCATATGAGGCACTCAGAATAACCCGCCTTCGGCTCAGAGATTGATTGAATAATTTGGATTTAGGGCGCTTCACCGGCAAGGTAATTTGCGCCGTGTCAAATTATTTTAAAACCAGTGCATAATATTGCAGTTCCAAGTAAACAAAGAAAATTAAAATCTTTAATAGAAAGCAAAGTAAAACTGAGAAGGGACGTATCCTAATAAAAGGGTTTGTAGAAAAATTGCCAGATAGTTTTTGTCTAAAATCTCAGGCGAAAAGCCAATTATTGGCATTATCAGCTTCTCTCAGATAAGGCTGTACAAGCATCTCTCGAAAAACCAAAAGCTTGCAGAGAAGATTCATCTTTACTAAGAATCACCGCAAGGGAGCTAGCAAGGTCATGCCTTCGACGGCTCTCTCTTATCTTAACACAGTGTAAGAGGACATACTCCACAGTAAGATCTATTTTGCAGTATTCGCATATGGGGCCGTGGAGAGATACCTGGGAGAGATGTCAGTGACCGATTCGGAGGCGTGTTAAAATGATCTCCTCTCGCCGAGCATCACCAGATGAGGAAGACCAAGGATTTATGGAATCCTAATTCTCGTGAAGCTTAAAATCTGAGTTATGGCACTCTGTTTGCCATTCACGGCGATAGAGCGTTTTATAAACAACTTAGTGTTTTCCGTGGGGACTGTGAATATGTCTAATTCTCTTTTCTTCGAGGCAGACTTTGCTGCCTGATCAGCTATTTCATTTTCTCTTATTCCCACGTGTCCAGGGACCCAACAAAATACCAAAATATAGTGGCGGACCAAGGATGTAGTGGATTTGCTGTTGGATGGTCATTGTCAATGGCTCAAAGACGAGAAGGAGATGGATTCAAAGCTTTTGAATCACTGCAGATCACTACTTTTAGTGACATCGATCCAGCAAATTTATGTGCCTCCGAGCGCATACTTCTCTGCAGTATAGACGCTGCACGAAGATTCTAGTCGAAAACCTTGCGTGGATCTATTTATTTATTTATTTATTTATTTGCGTCAAAAAAACAGTTAAGAAACTGCGTATGACGTGCTATGGGGAAAAGTGAATTGTGTGCACATTTTCAAAATTCTGCGATCTCTACACCGTCATATACTACTTAAATTTTGAATTTTTTAAAGGGAAAAAAACAAAAAAATCCCATGTAATAAAACCC
>CAXIVR010001715.1:0-15216 GCA_964035755.1 Teleogryllus oceanicus
TAATACACTGCAATAGAAAGCATTGACTTTTTTAGGATGAATTGATGAGAAAAATACATTATCGTCTAAAGACTCAAGGGCGATACCTCAACATTAGTTAAAAATTATATTTTAAAGTTGCTGACAATTACGTTTCTAGACGCCTTAATAAAGCCTGTTATCTTCATATGTATTAATTGCAGAGAAATAAGAATAACTGGTAATAGAAAGGAACTAGGGAAACGAAACGAAACTAGGGAAAACGTGTTAAGCCAAATATCTTGAAGTTTTGTGTAAAAAAATTTTATAACCTGTGCTTAGAGCCAAATGTTCATCTCTGAGAATATTTACTCTGTACATTAACAAAGAGTAGGTGAGTAGTAGACATGTAGTTACTTCACATGTTAGAATTGAATCTCTTATTCCTTTTTTAGAAACCAATTTATGGTTACATTTACAACTATTTTAAATGTATTATTTGTGAAGTATTCAGAGATAGAAAATGAATTTTTGAAAGATTTATTTTAAAATATTATTTGTAAAGATTATAAGAGAAAAATCACATAAACAGTGTTTGTGTTTATTACAAAGAAAGCATTTGGATGGATTTCTTGCTCTTCTGTTTTCGTAAGAGCTAAATTCTGTCAATAAATCCCAGAAGCCTAAAATAGAGATTAATATATATATATATATATATATATATATATATATATATATATATATATATATATGAAACGCACGCTTTCCACCCAAAGAAACGGCAGGCATCAAGCAAGAACGCGGCAGAACGGTTGCAAGAGGGCGCTCGCTAGCCACGAAAAACGGTTACGGGCGGCGAGGTGTCGTCAGTTGGCCGACCGTGGAACAGGCCGCGAGGAGTCAGTGTCTGGCTGGCCGCCGGCGAGAAGGACGTATCTGGGCTGCTCCGCGATCGAAAAGCAAACTGTATCGCTGAACGAACGAGTGCGGAAAGATTAATTGACGGACAATTTTGCGTGATAACAATCAATAGTTGATCGGACATATTGCCAAAGTGATAGCTGCTATTTGGGTAACACAGATCAAAAGACGTCAGTGGATCGGAGGTGGAAAGGAGACGTACTTCGGAGCGCAGCGCCTCACGTAGCTGGTCCCAAGTGAAACGCCCGGCAAGCAGCGAAGGAGCGCGAGGCAACCGAGGTCCCCAAGCCGCCGACGCTCGTAGTGGAAGAAGTAACGGTAAATATTTCTTCGATCGATAAGATCGAGAGACTAACAGTGATTCTGGGTTATATGAAAGAAAAGGGTAAAGACCACCATAGATATTGTATCATTAGTGATTTGTATAGAATTAATAAATAGTTCAGTTTATTTTGTTCACGGAACAGTGGTGTTTGATTATAACGAGCCCATTCACGAGAAAGAACACCTGTCCCTTACAAATAAATTTACTGAGAACAAGCCGGCCTACCCGGTACGTCACAGTTGGGCCTGAACAGTATGGACTCGTGTATTTAAGAAATGTGGCTCAGGGATTAATTTAACAAGAGTATTTACATAGTGTTGCAATAAATTGAAGACAGTACCGAGAATTCATATAATTGGAGGGGAATAAAACTAATGACTCTTGAATTAACAAACTTGTGTAATAATTTTAAGAAACACAACAGTTTGAACAGGAAATATTGAAATAAAACAGTGTGCATGTGCAGTTGCTTACTGGGAAAAAGTAGTAGAAATTTATTATTGTCATTTATGTAAAGGTAAATACTGTTGAGAAATTAAAGCAATTATAGAAATATTGACAGGCAATGGTAATTGTGAATGTAAATGTTATTTAGTTAAATATGTGGTCAGTCAATCCAGAAAACAGTATGCAGAGTACCTATTATGTATGTGTAAGAGAAAACATGTGTATAAATTGTGTTTATTGAATAATTATTTGTGTACATGATAACATACCATAGTTAAGTGAATTGTTTCTCAATATTGGATAAAGCAAGGAAATTAGTAGAATTTGTAGGAAAGTGTAATGAATACAAGAGAAGTTAATGTCATTTTGGTGTAAATTGTATATGCTAATTATTTTGAGCATATAGGCATGAATCTTACAGATAATTGTCAGAATCATCTAAAGGAGTATAGCCCAGGTGTGGAGGGCATTGTTTATTAGCAGTGAATGAAAGTAATTAATAGTGAAGGAATTAATATTGATTTGTTGGAATTTTGGGGTAATGTTCGAAAACTGCATACAGTTATTTTTGTGTCATTATTGAGGAAGCTGTAAGTGTGTGAAATGAGACTGTGATTATTGTTGTGAATTTGAATTGAAGTTGTGTTTCAATGTTTTCAGGAATTTTCCAGAAGTGTTATTTGTTTATTTTGATATGTGATGTGTTTTATGAAGAGTATTTTTGTGTAGTGAATTTATGTGCATAGGTGATGTTAAAATGTATTTGCAGAGTGGATATTTGTATGTCATATGTGGTAACTGTGTAGTGAAAGTGGGTTGGTCATATATTAGACTATACAATTGTGGTTTCATGCAAAATTTAAAACGAATAGTGTATTCACTAATGCCTAGAATCACTGATGAGTCATTGTTTCAATACAATTATTGGGAATTAGACTAATTAAATCGGGAACAATTGCGGTAGTATTGCGAGCGTAGACGAGCTGAGGGCAACATTACAAGCGCAGGCAGTAAAAGCGATTGAAAAGAATGAGTGAACGATACGAAGCAGCTGAAGACAAGAAATTAGGTGCGACAGCAAAATGGACTCAAAGGCGATGTTGGAACGGAATGAGAAGATAGAGCGTGTAGGAGCTCGATGAAGAATCGGCGGAGTACGTTCCTGGATAGTAGGAATCCTGGAGTTGGAAGTAAATTAGATGACACGGCGGGCGATTGTTTTGATGAAGAAGTAAAAGTCACATCAACGCCGATGGACCAGGTAGCAGGGAACCCAAGTCAGGAGCACCAAGCAAAGATATCATCAGATTTGATGTTAATAATGAAAATGATCAACGACCGACTAAATCGGCAGAAGAACAAAAGAAGTAATCGAGGAACAAAAAAAAGATCGGAAAAGCAGCTTATGGCGATTGAAGAACGAATTGAGAAATCGGCGGAAGAACAAAAGAAGGTAATCGAGGAACAAGAAAAAGATAGGAAAAGCGAGCTTACGGCGATTGAAGAACGAGATTGAAATCGGCAGAAGAACAGAGTAGGAAGATGATGGAAGAACAAAAGAAGGCAATCGAGGAACAGAACGGAAAGTTAATGGAGAAATAAAAAACAAATAGGACCTATTAACAAGCAAATCGAGGAAACCCAGCAGAAAATGAAGAAGATAGCGGAACAGGTCAGATTCAAACCAATCCATCGCCAGGAAATTTGTAGAGCAGGATCAGAAGATGAATCCCAGATTGACAAATTGGGCAGGAGTTGAAAACCGACCTACATCAACAACTTGAGAGAAGATTCACACAAGCGGAGGTACAAAACCAGATTCGAAATGAAATCAGACGGCGGAGAGCAAGAGAGCGAACATACAGGAGAATGTGCGAAGGTGCGAAGAAAGGTATCATCCCTGCAATCTGATGTGAAACTAATCAAAGAATGCCGGACAACGCCCATTAGTGCGGGCGGAATACCAACTTTACGCCTCCAAAATCATTGAAGTTTTCAGGAGATGGTCAGAAAACCATGCGCATTCATGCGGGCAGCGGAACGACACTAGCTGTGATCAACCGTCGGAAAGATGCAAGGTCCAGTTTTTGTATTTGATGTTGGAGGGGAATGCCCGGACGTGGGCCGACACTTTGATGTATTTCGGGACGCTGAAGGAATTTCAAGACCGATTCTATGAGCGGTATTGGAACGATGAGATTCAAATGAATGTGAAGTTAAATCTAATAGATGGTTATTATACTCAGTCGATGGGAACTCTGCGGGAATATGCGACGCAACGTGTTGGAGATTGCAGGACACTACGTCCCCAATGAGTGATCAAGAAATTATGTGTTTATTGACACGTCAGTTTCCGTGTCGATCCAAAATAATTTGCGAAGTTCGAACCATACCAATTTGAAGCTTTATGAACGCATTAGGAGGATATGATTTAACATTTGCCAATACCCGAAGAACAAGAGGAAGAAACGTGAACGCAGGTAGAACGGAACCAGTCAATAGACAAGGGAATGGTGGTGGGGTGGCAACCAGTGGACGCGACACGAGACAGGAAGCCGGTGGCAATCGGAACCGAGTAACCGAAGACCGGAGTGGGGTGGACAAGACCCAAACCGTCGAGAAGAAGAGAGGAACGAACCGAGGTGCGCCAATCAATCACACGGCCTGGTCAAGTGGAGGACAGGAACACCTTTAAACAAATAGAGTCCGTGATGACAGGCGACCCCATGACGGACACAGGAAGAAGAGCTGAATTGGTCCCTATCATACGATTCAGTCGGTGTCCTATGAATCACAACCGTGGCAGAGAAAAAAAAGTTCGGAAGGTTCGCATGAAAATGTCTACGATCAAAGTAGATTGCGAAGGGGTGGTAACGGAAACTGGTTGATACTGGATGTACTACAACAGTTATATCAGAGGAATTTTATAATGAGTTGATTGCGAAAGGAAAGCAAGTAATGTGCTTGCCATGATAGGGCGTACGTGATAGGAGCCACTCAGAAGAATCAAGCCTATCACGAAACAAATAATGTTTAATGCTGAAATTGGCGATCAGAAGTACGAAGTGGTAGCTCTAGTAGTAAAGAAGTTGTTGTATCCGATGATTATAGGGACAGATTTTTATCCGAACGACGCGCGATTATTGATCTTGACCACGGAGTGTAGAACTGGAAGCCAGAATCAGAGATGGACATAAGAATGGGAGAGGAATTAGAAATATATACGGGCGTGTTATCGGAGGAGGATAGAAGAAGACTGAAACAACAGGTTGACCAGATAGAAGTACTGGAAGCCCAGCACAGGAAGGCAAAGTCAAAGAAGAAAACATGATTTCACGAGGAGCAGACAATATTGTTGCGTGTCCCCAAAGTTTCTAACCTAAACTAAGGTTATACAAAATTTTCCATTATATGAGGGCCGTACTTCATTGAACAGGTAACAAACCCATACGTGGCTAAACTAGTCAACGACAACAGAGAAGTGGTGGGACATTATAATTTTACAATTTAAGACCTTGCCCAACAAGAGAAGGCAATGGACAAGAATAGACCATTAAGTCATTGAATTTTCCGGAAAATCCACAAAAAGGGGAGGGGTAATGAAACCGCGTTTCACCAAAACGGCGAGGCATCAAGCAGAACGCGGCAGAACGGTTGCAGAGGGCGCTCGCTAGCCACGAAAAACGGTTACGGGCGGCGAGGTGTCGTCGGTTCGCCGACCGTGGGAACGAGGCCGCGAGGAGTCAGTGTCGGCTGGCCGCCGGCGAGAAGGACGTATCTGGGGCTGCTCCGCGATCGAAAAACAAACTAGTATCGCGAACGAACGAGTGCGGAAAGATTAATTGACGGACAATTTGTGCGTGATAACAATCAATAGTTGATCGGACATATTGCCAAAGTGATAGCTGCTATTTGGAGTAACACAGATCAAAAGACGTCGAGTGGATCGGAGGTGGAAAGGAGAACGTACTTGAGGCGCAGCGCCTCACATGGCTGGTCCCAAGTGAAACGCCCCGGCAAACAGCGAAGGAGCGCGAAGGCAGCGAGGGGCCCGAAGCCGCCGACGCTCGTATGGAAGAAGTAACGGCAAATATTTCTTCGATCGATAAGATCAGAGACTAACAGTGATTCTGGGTTATATGAAAGAAAAAGTAAAGATCACCATAGATATTGTATCATTAGTGATTTGTATAGAATTAATAAATAGTTCAGTTTATTTTGTTCACGGAACAGTGGTGTTTGATTAATAACCCACCCATTCACGAAAAGAACACCTGTCCCTTACAAATAATTACGAGAACAAGAGCCTACCCGGTACGTCACAATATATATTTTTTTAATTTTATTTCTATTTCAAATATTCTAAAATTTTCATAATTTCTAATACAGAATATATTTGTCAAAAAGGTGTTTTTTTTAAAATATTAAAAAATTAAAGATAAAAAGATCAACTGAAGGTTTTATTTCATGACTTTTTTTTGCTTCTAATACCAGAGGGACAGATAAAAGTTGATACAAAGTATTCTCAAAGTACTTTTAAATTTAATATAGACCGATTTATAATCAAAATGGTTATAATAAATTAACTATTTTCAAAATCCGATTATTCTCTTTTGTTTTCAAAGTGCCCTTTTCATCTCTATAGAAATATTGTGCATTTTGTTTATGGGGACAAAAACAGTCCTCCATAATGAAAAATGCTGAACTCCGGGCTCATTGCAAAGTCCAAGCCTTTCCCACTGAATCAGGTTCGATTCCCGTCGAAACTCATGTGAAATTTGTTCCAACAAACAGGTTCGGCTGCTTCCAGAGCTGTCAACCTGGGAAGTGTCTAACTACCCCACCTTTTCCTTCCTAATTCTGGCCGCGGGGTAGTGACGCGGAGCGCGCGGTAGGAGGCGCGTACGCGGAGATGCTACCTGGCGGTCCCCTGACAACCGACTATGACGAGACGCGAGTTTGGGGGTTAACGGAGCTATGACGAGTTAACGGAGGATTACTCCATAAAAAAACAAGCGCAGAAATTGGGAGGATTCTCCCAGAGCGAAAAGTGCTCAACGCCCTAAAAGGGGCTTGGAGACGCGTTGCGTCGAAGTAAAACGCAACAAATAAAAAAACTCCCAATTAAAGAAAAAGGACGTGAAATAGCATAGTTGTTTATATTTTCTCTCAGTTTTCATAACAAATGGGTAAAATTCTTTGATTTTTAAGTCGTGTGTCATTTCCCTTTATATGGTACGACTTTTTACTAGTGTGCTGCGATCGAAAAATTTCTGCTCGAAATCGCCGGAAACGGTGCGCTGAACTCCTCTGAGAACGCTGCTCAAGGTCCTCGCTCGGCAAGAAGCATTGTTGCGAATAGCCAGTGTTGGTAAATAGCCGGTTGTGTTGGTCGATGATTGAAGTCTGCAGTGGGCGCAGACCACCGAAACGCAAGACCAGCCCTGGGGAAGATGACAAGATGATCAGAAATCACAGCTCAGCCTTTGACGGCTCACCCGGACAGCCGAGATCATTTCACTACTTCACTTTCATTTAGGGTTTACTTGCTCTGTATATAGACAAAAATTATTACACTGGTTGTAGCACGCTCTCTGATCTGACCCCAAAGCGATTTCTTTCTTTCGGGATTCCTGAAAGGTCGCATCGCATACATACATCTATTTGAACTGCAATTGGGTATGACCGGTGGCGTCAAATAACAATAATTACAACAACAATACTACTACTAAAATAATAAAACAACAATAATACTACTAATAAAAGGGTAGGAGCACAAGACGAGGATCAAATATCATATTAACAGTAATATTAAGTATTATAACAATTATATGAATTCTCTCATATGATCCAATAGTTATATATGATGATACGAAATTTAATACAAGGTACATAAATATTTGCTAAATTGGGTTTTAAAAAATGCAATCTCTGCAATACCACATAACATTCTTTTGCAAGTGAACCACACCTGTATAGATATTAAGAATGCATTAGAACCAAGGGTTAGCAGTTCCATGAGTACTATAACATGAGATAATTCAAAATTTCCTGTACGAAATATCACCTTCTCTTCGACAGTTCTATCGGCACATTTATAAGATAAACATTTGTTATGGAAGTTTCTGTTAGGTAGTGTTATAATATTTGAATCCCAAAAGAATCTTTCTCAATTAATAAACATAAAGGTTTAGGATATATTGTGAAATCTAATGTTTTGAAAATGTTTATTAACCTAATTGTTAAATTAGTGACAATTTCTGAAGGTAAAAGAAATACCTGAGACAAAGTAGGAGGAGTATGTCAGGAATTTACTGAACTTATGCCCTAATTTAAAGTTTAATTTAATGCATTTGAGCCACCAAAATCAATATCTATAAAAAAAGAAAGAATACCAGCCTCAGGATTAAGTACCTAATTTGGCTTTCCAACTGGCCTGAGGCGACTGCGAGCGTTCAGGTTGCTTCAAAGCGAAGTTGTACAAGGTGAGAAAAATCGCGAGAGACGGGCGCTTGTTTGGGAGTGAATTTGTAGAGTGATCGCTGAGTAGGTAGCGCCTTCTCACAAAGTGCACTCGAATGACCTTCAGGGCATTTTGGGCCCCAACCTCGTGCATCCGCCCAATGACAGAGTTTGCAGTGAGAAAACTGCACCCAGCACTCGACTGTGCGGATCTAAAAATGGAGCTCCCACTGCACAGTGTATTAGTATTTCGTAGGGATAAAATGTTAACTCGCGATGTAAAAGATAACACTTCCAAATGATCTGGTTACTTTTTTCAAAACATTAAGGAAAATAAGGAAAAATTAAGGAAAAAAACAAGCAATGCTTCCTAAGTATTTAAAACAGTAAAATTCAATAATTTCTACGACAGTGAAATGCAACAAAACTCTCAATCTTACCTAAAGGGGAAAAATTGACACCACATCAGCAAAAAAACTTGGAGGTTGTTTGTTTGGGACTTCAAATACTGTCCACTAACACAGAAATTCCGATGTCAGGTTCACTTTTAGAAGAACAAAAAACTAAAATTTTTGATTCTAACAAATTTAACGACCAATCTATCTAATCTAAGTCTTGCGAATTAATGCAGTGTTCCTCCCCAAAATAAGTTCAGTGTAATGGTTTGAGATTATGGCGTACGTATCTTGAGGATACTCGAGGATAAAAAAGTCGAGTACTCAAATAATCGACAGAAATTATTTAGATTTTTGGTTGGTTGCTTCCTTGCGTGACTGACGTCTCGGACTGTGCTCCAATATTTTCTATTTTTCTCTCTTACATCCAGGTACTTTGTTTTTAAATTGTTTCTTTACTTGTTTACCTTTACAGGAACGCTGAAAAAATTTATATTGTCCGAAGCAGTGGAAAAAGTAAATAGTTATTGGGTTTTAAAAAACTGCCTAACGGACAAACGTGCATTTTAACGAGTTCAAAGACTTTTAATACATATTTGCTGTACAAATAAATTTAATTTTGCGTAAAGGGTTAAACAACTAGTAGAAAGTGTTGTGATAATTTGAAAAACATCAAAATTCAAAGTTTCCCTATATTGTAACGGAAAATTTTGAACCTTATTTCAAATTCACGAATATCAAAGTGGTGAATTTTGTGGCCTTTAAAGAGGGAAAAGTATAGTAATCTAATTGTATTTATTAGTTTGCAGCTTAGATCTATTAACGGAAACACACTCAACTCTACTCATAATTAACCAATAACATATAAATACTAATTAGAATTACATTTCTTTTATTTTTAAATAAATACGCTTAAATTAAATAATTTAATACACGTAAATTCAAAAGATAATTTAGGAAACATTTTTGACACATAATCTGATTTCTCATCTATTTATTTATTCTCATATTTTATTTTTTTTTATTTAATAGGTAATTATTACAGCCAAATTAGAAACTTGATCCAATGTGGCTAGGCCGAGGCGCTTTAAGCCATTACAATCCCACATTCTACCGAGTTCCCAACCTTTCGCCTTCTGGTATTCACCCCAAATGGTCTCTCCATCGCCTCAAAGCCGCGGAAACGAGACCAAGGTCGCTGAGGAAAAACCCTGAAGGAAAACCTGCCTCAGAAGCCAGTACATCTACTCTATCCGGTTTTAGACTATTTATTTATTTGGCGCGGGCGTCAGGCATTCTCCTTCAGTGTTTGGCCCCCACCGCCTGAAACAAACAGCACCACAGAAAATCGTCCCACCAAGCCTCTGCCTAACATTTCCGATTCCCTTCCCCTTTGCCCCTAATGTGCTTATTTTAGCCGTTTCCTTTTATTTTATTTTAATTTAATTTATTTTTAATTTATTTAACTTATTTTAATTAATTTAATTTTAATTTATTTAACTTATTTTTTATTAATTTAATTTTTTAAATTTTTTTAACTTATTTTAATTAATTTAATTTAATTATATAACTATTTTAATTTATTTAACTTGTTTAAAATTTAAATTTTAATTTTAATTTATTTAACTATTTTAATTATTTTAAGTTTTATATATATATATATATATATATATATATATATATATATTTATTGACTTATTTATCTACTTATACTTCACAATTTACAATTTATAACTTTTTTTTTTAATATTTTTTTTTGTACTGTTTACTAACCTAACATAATTCTGAATAACTAAATTATTGTTAGTTTATTGATTTATTCATATTTCTCTCCCGTCTAGGCTCTGCTCTACTAACCACTGCTGTTTTCCACTCCTTAATTTCCGTTTCTCTAGTGGTCAGACCTTTCGAGAAATGTTCTAGTTCTTTCATGAATTAGCTCTTTTTTTCCCTAGAATGTTTGGGCAGGCGTTACGTTCCTATGTTGGAAGTAGTATTTCCATTCCATCCCTTTTCCTCTCAAGTTTCGGTCGCACTGCAAATTAAAGGATATGGATCATCTTCCCCCATCACCGCAAAGCACACAGATGCCATTACCATTTTAGGTCCTTTATCTACGTTGCATCCACCCCCGACCCTGAACCAAGCGTATCCCCTCTTGCGTCCTTCTGCGTGTGTTTACGTAACATTCGCAACCCCGGACTCGCGTGAATTTGCGCAACTGCGAACGTTTTCGGCCGTTGCTGCAGGATCTCTGCCTTTTAATATCCCAAGTCTATCCGAAATTAACCGTTTTTATGTCACGTGTTCCCCCATCTCCACCATTTCCGGGAGAAACGTCTCCCAGACCTGAACTTCCAGTAGCAGTTTAATTTTATACGACCAGTAGCGTTGGTTGCTTCCCCGTAACCGCGAAAACATCTTTTATAAGTGAGTCAGCCTGTTCTCTAATTTAATCAAAGTTTAATGGGGTTTTATTTAAAATCTTTCCAAATTCCTACACTGCAACCTCTCTTAGGACTCCGGCATTTGCTGCGAATCTAGAGACTCGAGAATTAATTTGAAATAATCTGTTTCGCGCTTTCTAGTCGATCTATCCTATCCCCTCCCCCAAAATTTCCCCCATAATTCATTTGGAGAACTAGCGATTAAACATCTCCTGCACACCTTTTAAACAATTCCGGAACCCTGACTGCACAAACTTTCTTTAGCCAATTCTTCCTTTTCTCCCGCCACTTATGATTACTCAACCCATTCATGAAAATTTTCCCAAGATATGTAAATGTTTTCAGTCAATCTCCCCCTGAGCGTAAAACCTCTCTCCTTATTACCCAGATAAATCCATTCTTGAACAACTACTTTGGTTTTTGAATATTACTTTTAATCCCCATGTTTCACTTACGTTTCTAGGATATTTAAACTTTTTGTAAACCGTCAATAGTCTCCGAACATAAAACTAAATCATCAGGGATATAGTAGTCCGGAATGTTCAGGCCCTCAATTTCCGCGCAGATGTATCCCCATCCTGTAACCACGTCAATAAATCGTTTATAAACAAGATAAACAATGGGGGTGAGAGAGGACAGCCTGTCTTACTCCTACTGTCGATTTTATTTTCGCGTTGTACTTCATCCCGCACCTGAACAGAAATTTACGTCTTCTATATGCTCTGCAACACTTTAAAACTTTCGTGAGGGCGCCTAGCTCATTAAGTTTTGCCATAAAAAATTTCCTATTGATAGAGTCAAAAGCCATTTCGAAATCTAAAAAATGCAATATAAAGTGCCCGTTTCTCATATTTTCATTCTCATATTCCACGCATTTGATGCATTCGTGACAAGGCTACTATTCGCTATACACTTTCTACTCTTCACTCTCAAGCCGACCTTCCGAAAGCCTTCACCCCGTAAACAATAATTGATGAACATATCCGAAGCTCGAAAAGGTCGTTCAAAACTCAGACGGTTGGACAACAATAGCAACACCCGAAACTTTCAACCGTCCATCCGCGAAAGCAAAAACACAATCATCACAACCAATCATGACTCAAAACGATTTGCTGTGTTAGATTATGACAATGATTTTCCATGGCTTCCCAATCCTCACTACCCTCCCATCATCGACACGTCCACCCAAAAACCGACGCAAACAGGCTAGCAAGCCAAAGAAACAAAGACACGTAGAGTTGCGCAACCTGCTAAGTAAACAAGGACATTCCTACTGAGCCCACCAAAAGGTACTAATTTTAGCAGATGGCCATGGGACAAATCTCCCCCCTGCTCAGTGGAAACCCCCATCAATTTCTCTGCCCATGTGTGTGTTTAAACCTAACGGGAGGTTTGCCGACGTGATCAGTAAATTTGGGACACCCACCAAAACTCACCAAACGGGATACAGTCATCATCTAGGAGGGCAGAATGACATCAATTTGGGTGTCACTTTACACCTGAGCAACATGTTGCCCAACTACAACGTGCCGCCCAAAACACGAACATTGTAACTCGACTCTGCCCTTCTGGTACAACAAACCAAACTGTGCAAAAGAAATTAGACACGCAACAACAAATTAAAACTGCATCTGAGAGGCAAAATGTTAAATTATTTGAGCTTAACTTTCTCTCAGAAAACACTCCCCCGGCATGGTCTTCACTTAAACCCTTGTGGGAAAACATGCACTCTTAGCGAACTTGCCAAACACATCCCTCCCAGCAGTATCCTATCCAAGATTCATCCCCACCTACATCCCCTAGTTCTCTTCCATCCTCCGGAACCCCTTGGACCCAATTCCCTTTATCCCTGAACCTAACCCTGGTTACCTCTCCCATTATTCATTCCCTACATCTGTAACCCTCCTTCCTCACCTCCTAACACTGCTGGGACACGATACTTCCTTCGACCACGCACTGAGGTAAAATGAGATAAATAAATAGCAACTACGGTCAGATGCAGCAGAAAAGCATCCGTGTAGGTACATCAAAAGATTCAATAATGCATCATAATGTGCAATCTCTTTCAAATAAAATTGAATTTATCGGGGCAGCATTAGAGTGTGATCTCAGTCAAATAGATGTTCTTTGCTTTACAGAACATTGTTATCTCATAATGATCTAAACACTCCAAATTCCTAGGTTTTACCTTGCAGGATCTTATTGTAGAGCAAGGGAATCAAATAAAGGCCCTGCTTACGGAGGTTCGTGTATTTATGAAGAATAATATTGATTCTACCTTCTTGTCAAAATTCAATTTATATGCAGTTGAAAAGTTTTTGAAATAACAGTTGTACATCTTACTACGCTCAAAATTATCTTACTTTGCATCTACAGACCTCCAACAAAGCAAGCTTTGATTATTTCAATTTCGTAGAAAGTCTAGAGATAACTCTGAACAAAAATTTGTAATCTCTCTTTTAAATCCATTGTTGTATGTGAGATTTCAATATTGATTTTCTGGCGAATCCACGAAAAGAACGTTTCTCAATTTAATTCATTCTTTTAATTTAGATATTACAGTGAACGTACCTACACGGAATACTCTTAAATCACAAACAGCAATAGATCAAATTATAATTAACAAAACCACAACTAGATTTGAAATAATAACGAATAATCTAGGTTACAGTGACTCATGATGCACAAATTTACAATTACTAATAACATGGGAAAACTGACACAATAAATAAAAAACGCATGTCAGAGCATTTACTACAGTTAACATAAAAGTTATTTACGGACTACTTGCTGAAAGAATCATGGGAGGCAGTTTATAACGCTGTTGGACAAATGAAAAAAATAATTTATTTTTTTCAAAGCTTTCATTTCTCTTTAACCCTGCTTTCCTATTAAAAAAAAAATTCATTTCACGAAAAAGTAATCTTGGGTCACAAAGGGAAATTTGAACATCGTGTAAAAATAAACGTTCCCCTTTCTTATTTCTAAACGTCATGACGTATCTCAAGATTTCCTTATCTACTTTAAAAATACAAACATTGTTACGAAAAGTCATAAGGCAGGCTAAAATCATGAAAAACGATCAGGATATTTTGAACTCAAATAATAAAACTAAAGCAATTTGGGAAAATAATAAAAATACTACCAAATCAACTAGAAAACCGTAGAGAATGTTTTTTTAAAATATAAATGTGAACGATCCGGCAACAGTGGCTAATCTCTTTAACCAATACTTTTCGAGAATTGCTGCCGATCTCACTAAGGGTCTTCAGGCACAAAATTCAAAAAAAGACAGTTCACCCAAAATTGTAGACAAATGTTCGTTTCCGAAACTTCTTCCTATGAAATTCTCAAAATAACGGGAAACTAAAAATAAATATTCGTCCGGTTTAGATGAATTCCCGGGTTCTTTGTTAAAGACTTGTGCGATGCCATTATACATCCGTTAACTACATATTTAATGCATCTTTATGCATGGAACGTTTCAGATATTTTCAAAGCAGCTAAAAATTTAAACCGCTTTTTTAAAAGCAACAAAAATGAAATTCAAAATTATCGGCCCATTTCTCTTCTATCAGGTTTTTTAAAAATATCAGAGAGACTTTTCTACGTAGAATGGGAAACCTTTCTACTAAACACGACGCCCTTTCAGATTGCCAACATGGATTAGAAAATCAACGGAAACAGCTATATTTTCTTTTCTTAAAGATGTCGCCTCATCATTGACAAACGAGGCACCTTGGATTATTTTTTGATCTCTCAAAAGCTTTTTTACGTCATTGATCTGACATTTTACTTCAAATTACCTTCATATGGAATTCGTGGTATTGCTCTAGATTGGTTATGTTCGTACCTTAAACAACGATCTCAGAGAGTTGAGATACCTTACTGGAATGATGGAACATTACGTACGCACCTTTCCGACTCTTTGCCGTTGCATTTGGGGTTCCTCAAGGATCGATTTTAGGCCCTATTCTGTTCCTACTTTACGTAAACGATATGCCCTCGACGATTCGAAACGGAAGAACGATTCTCTTTGCGGATGATACGAACATCCTTTGCAATAAAGAAAACCTAAATAGTACAATATCAGATGTTTCAAATTGGTTCCGAAATAACAAATTAATAGTAAACGATAAGAAAACGGTTTTAATGCAGTTTTCCATTTCAAATAAACAATTCTGTGCTCCATTGAAAATGAACAGGTACCATTGACTGATGTTCAGGCAACAACATTTTAGGTCTCTCAATTCAGTCAAAC
>CAXIVR010001718.1:0-49844 GCA_964035755.1 Teleogryllus oceanicus
TAGAGACTGTTAAATCTGGAAGAATGAAATTCCCATAATATTGCATAATATTGCATAATATCCTACAATATCCTTATCCCACTGCAATGGGCATTAACTACACATTGAAATTTTGAAAAACTGTTATTGTTTTAACCTCTATCTTTATTCAACACGCTGTTAGTTAGGCAGCAATTTAGCATCAAGACAGGGTTGCTGAATGACATAATATTTCAAATGGCTAGGAAAAACTCATGAAAAATCGAGATACAAACTAGGAACAAATTGTAAGAATAGAAAAGTTCATTGGTATATTTGGCATGTCTCAGAACCTGTGAAAAAACTAAAATGCATACGATATCAAGAAAGAGTTGTGACTATAATATCGCAATTTTTTTACAGTTGCACAATTGAGAAGGATGAATACCAAGACTATTATTAGATACGTTAAGACAAAATGCAGGCAAGACTGCAGCGAGAACATTCCTGAGTAGCCGTCAAGAAAAAATATCCCTTCGCATAATTCATTATCACCTTTAAATAATAATTTTTCTTTAAGAAAGACGATAATTGGGCCCACCTGCTGTGAGTACATTGGTACATATGAAACGAAAAAGTCAAAAAGATTCCTCAGAACTGAATTGGTTATAGCCCGGAAGTGTAGGCATTCCTCTCACACTTGTACGTGAGATCCTGCGTTGACCTCACATCGATCCTTACATGTATCTCCACCTAGCGTGTCACCTACCGAATGAAGAGAAGGACTAATCTCTCGACTGGTTTACCAACACACGTGTAGTGTTGTGTGTGTGTGTGTGTGTGTGTGTGTGTGTATGTGTGTGTAGAGGGGCCGTCGGACAAGAATGAAAAGGAAGGAGATCACTTGCGTCCTGTGGTCCGTTTCTTAAGGTAGTCCTCCGACACTGCATGGAATTGATCAGAGAAAGGACGGAAATCTACAGATCCAGTAGGCAGCCGCTAATATTCTCCTCCAGACAGGCGCGTTGAGTTCGATCTGCCTTTATAGCTAGTGTTGAAAATCCACCACTGACGGGTCTCGAACCCACAGACCTCTCAGTCAGAGTTGGTGGATTAGCAATCGATGTTGTCGCTGAGTCATCTCAGACGATCAACACTTTTGGCCAGTGTAGCAAAGATTTTGACAAGACGTATCAGGGACGAGCTAGCAACAGACTTTATTCATTTTTCCTAGTTTATTATGTATCATGTTGCAATAATGCCACTTTCTATTGTTGCTTTGCATTAATATTAGTAGATCTACATTGTCATAAAATAAGCATAGCCTCTTTCTGACAACTGTTTAAGGAAATAATGAACGAATTATTTAAAATTAAGCTCTAAATATAAAGCATAAACTTGAAAATTAATTTTCTGAAAATGTTTATTTGAACATACATAATATTTTCCTTGTACCTTTCGTTTGTGTAGATAAAGTAAAATGATTCAGTCATACAGCTCTGCCCCTTTAATATCGATCAGTGTCCTGGCCAATGCAAAGAACCAGCATTGCCATTGTTTCTACGCGACATTGACCGGGAAGTACTAGAGTTCGAATCTCGATGGTGGCGGATTTTGTCACTAGCTGGACAGCTAGGTCGAATGCAGCCGCTGTCAGGAAGAAAATTCTTGTGACCAACTGCTCTGACCGGTACTTTTCCGTTGTTTCTCAGGAAATCATACAGGATCAATGCCAGGCTATTGCCGAGGCAGTGCCCTAAAAACGACCAATTAACAATGCGAGTTGTTTCCTTCCTCTATCTTCTCCTATCCTCTCCTCTTCCTTAAACACACCTACACCTGCACACACTACATTAACCCATGTCGAAATCTGAGCCTGTCCGGTTAGGTAGTGCCCTGCGAGAGAGTTACTTGGACAGGAATTTCCCGAAGCCAACGTGTTGGTCAGCGCCGATCTCACCATCAGCTGGGCAGAAACACTGCCCATTCAGGCATAAAAACATTCATTACACTAGCAGGACTAATAAAAATAGGAGTTCACGTGCCTGTCAATCTGAAGAACAACAAATTAAATACTTATATAGCGCTTCAATAATTAAACTTTTTTTTAAAAGTCCGCAATAACGTAGCACAGAAAATATACAGTTCCAAATTTCAGTACAGACCAAGGATATCTAAATGTTTCTGTTCCATAACACAATACAGGGATAGTAAATATTTAATGGCAGACGACCTCTTCTTTGGAGCCTTGCAGTCGCATGAAGCCAGGTTAGCATTGACATATTGAGTATGAGAATTCAGTTGATACCGGTAATGAAAATAGGCGAAATAAAACAATGAAATGTTTTCGTTTTATTTCAAATCAAATCTGTTTCATCGTTTTGTATGTTTTCAATATTCTGGATATCTAATGAAACCTAGATCCTCTCCCATGACCGGAAGTTGCAGTTTTCTTGAAATTTCTGTGCTCATTGGTAATTAGTAGATGTTGGAATATCAAAGGTTTACTTTCAAACATATATAGTAAATTTAATTAAATTAAAGCAATAAATTATAGGTATTGTTTACTAGCATTTTTCTTGGTAATAAGGGACTTAATCATTTACGAATATGCCATCGCATTAACATCAGGGTTTTTATTTGAAATTTAAGCAAACGTGATTTTAAATGTGTTCCGCTAAAAATCGGAAGAGAGTACTGTTAATCCTTTGACTTTTCAACGTCTTAATTTGAAATGAGAAAATCCAGACTGTAGAGAACTTGAAGTTTTGATACCCGGGGATTTTTAAGAATATAATCCCTGGATTATGAGATTAGAAGAAGACGAATTGTAAGTCCACGTAGACAAGACGAGGATTGAGAAATACCAGCGGGGAAGAGATGCAGAAACGGGAAAAGAGCAACGTTGGTGCCGCAGAGAGTTCGCAAAATATAAATGAAGAAGAAACAAGGGGAGATGGAGAGGTATGATAACAGAGTCGAAATGACTGAATAGGTGTACAGTACTGTCGAGATAGGATTGGAAGTGTGGGTCAGGACGACCGATGAAGGGCTGAAGGTTAGACATGAATTCGTTTCTATTTTCGTAGCTCTCAAACACATAACTAGAGTTAAGAACTCTGACAATGATTAACGAGTCGAAAAAAAATTGTGTCAGTGTCTTCAAATTGTGTCAAAGTAAAGTTAAAGTGGGCGCATGCATATAACCGCAAAACATTGATATTAAACCGGATCGATATCGCTAACCTAAGTTTGAGATGCTTTATGGATAGGGGTATAATTAGTATTCCAATTAGGTGTGATTCTCACCTAGGATGGATCTTATCTCTATGGTGTAAGAGCATCACTTCAGATATAGATTTACATTTAGAACATTTGACACATCAAATTTATGTCGAATATGATTTCAAGCGCATGTTTGAATACACATTTTTCAACACGCGTACTTCAAATATTCAGTTTCAATATTCAAGCTTATCTTTTCATCTCTTTTTCTCCTCAATATTACAATAACTCCTCACAGCAATTATTAAATATTTCATTTCGACAACTTCACTCATACCACAGGAAAATCCTCTACGCTCATAACAAAAATTAAATCAGAGACGAATATCAATTTGCATTTGCAATTGCAATATCAATCAAGGGAGCGGAGTACGTAGCCTGATTAATAACCTTAGCAAGGGCCGAATTTAAGTACTACACAAAGCACAAAATAGTGTTGAGCCCTCCTCCCTCCTGCGGAAAAAAATGTTTACATTTTAATTCACTATTTAAAATATTTTAATTTTTTAAAAATACAATCGCTTGGACACAGTACACTATTTGACTTGCAATACAGATACAAACATTCATCTTAGGATTATTATTAATTTTTTCGCGGCTCCGAGGTTTCCATCGATCCTAAGCAACTGCTTAGTTTGCTTTTAGGTAAATCCGGCACCGATGTTAACTAGGAGCATGGCGGAGCCATGGGAGGTGGAATGAAATGGGTGAGGTGAGGTGGGGCGGGCAGGAACTGCTCTACGGATTCGTCGCACAGGAGCAGAGTGGGACAGAGTGCAGGAAAGCACGGGATGGTGAGGAAGGCTGGGAGGCGGGAGAGGGAAGAGGCGGCAGAGAGCAGGAGAGGTAGGGAGAAGGCGTGAGGAAGTGGGAAGGAATGGGAGACGCCGGGAAAGCCAGGAGGCCTGGTGAGGCCGGGAGACGCAGGGAAAGGCCGAGAGACGCCGGGAAAGGCCGAGAAAGGTTGGGAACAGCTGGGAAGGCAGGGAAGGACTAGAAAGGGCGAGGAAGGGCAGGGAAACAGGAGTCGACAGGAGAGGCAGGAGAACCCAGATGACGGGCAATGGCAGGGAAGAGCGGGGAGGGCGGGGAAAGCGAGGGGCCGCGCGGGGCCCGCGAGGCGCCAGCGCTCACCTCCAGCTCTTCGGACAGCGAGTCGGCGTCGGGCGCTCGGCATCGGCGCGCAGCTCGGGCGGCGCGCGCGGCGACGACGTGCTGCTGTAGTCGGTGGCGTCGCCCTCGGCGTCGCCGGGCCGCCGCCGCGCCCCTCCGGCTCGAACATGGACGGCGAGAACGTGATGAGCGGCTGCGGAACGCGCCCGCCCGAGCAGCGGAGGCGGCGGCGGCGGCGTGTCAGTAGCTGCGGCGGGGGGTGGCGGCAGGCGAGGAGCGCCGGGGCGCCGCGACGCCGCGCCGCCCGCCGCCCGCTCGCTTGCCGCCCGCCGCCACCCTTCCGCAGATACGCGCGTATCTTATCCAGAAGCGGGTGCCGCGCCCGGAAGTGAGGGCCCGCGCCCGCCCGGCGCCGCCCGCCCCCTCCTCTCCCACCGCGCGCCGCGGCTCAATGGCGGTGACGACGGCCACTCCACAAGGCAGACAGCTGATATTTTGCATGCCCTACGCTACCGGCGCTGCTTTCCTACGCTACCAGGGAAATATCATTTTTTCACATTTTAGTTCTACAAAAAGTCTAAAAACCCTCTCTCCATTTCCGAACAATATATCCCCTCCATTACTGTACTTCATTGATCGACACTTCAACCCCACGATAACTGAAGGAACTAGCAGGAAGAAAAACGTTCGCGGCCGCAATTCGCCACCGCCTCCCATCAGCACATGCGAACCGTTTTGCAGGATTCCTATTCCACAAGGCGGCTCTGGACCATTCGAAGCCATGGGCTCGCGACTGTCCCGCTAGCCTGCACTTCCCCACAGGTTCCGCCTCCCGCCGCACTGGACCGAACCGCCTGCGCCACCGTGCGCTTCGCCTCGCCTCGCGCTCACCATGACGCTGCGCTCCGCCGGACGCTGGGCCGACTGCTGGGCCGAGGGTGCGCCGCTGCGGCGTCGCGGCGCGGCGGGCGGCGGCGGGCGGCATGCGCGCGCCACCCGCGACGCCGCCAATCGCCGCGCAGCCCACGCCGCCGCCCGCGGCCCCCCCGCGCGGACGGCTCGCCGCCATCCAGCCGCCCTCGCGCGCGCCGGCCGGCTCACCCCGAACCCTGCTTCCCGTCCTAGCGCACACAGATCGTCCAGCTCCCGGCCCTGCCCCAGCCCTGCCCCTGCCCTGCCCCCAGCCTGCCCCCAGCCTGCCCCCAGCCCTGCCCCCAGCCTGCCCCCAGCCCTGCCCCCCAGCCCTGCCCCCAGCCCTGCCCCAGCCCTGCCTCAGCCCTGCCCCCAGCCCTGCCCCAGCCCTGCCCCAGCCCTTCCGTCCCGGAACGTGTTGTCTCGCGCTGACCGTCAAATTTACCAATTAATTTCTTATTCTCCGTTTAACTAACCGTTTGTGCATACATCAAGAACGACTGTGCCTCTTGGATCGAAATGTTTTATCTATCAGAGATAAATAGTAAGATAATTATGTAACGGCATTAGATTATAAAGACTTCACCATTCCACTAAGTAGCAGTAAATGGATGGGTGCTTGTTCAGGTTCCGTTACTCTGATATTCTCTGAAATCTCAAGGAGCACTCCGCAATTCATTTGATCTAAATAGTTAAACGTTTTTAGGTATACCACTACGGACAATCCTCTAAACGCTGTTTCTTCTCTAGCCTTTACATTACCCTAAACAAATTATGTGAAATGATTTGAAGTAATATGATTGCCCGCCAACTATTCTCCTCTGAAAGATATGCAACATCATTGATTTTCTTTCCCATGTGTTACTAATGAATGCATAATAAAATTTTATCAAATGAAAATTCACGCAGGGCCAAGATAAAATTTTCGTCATTCACAAAATGATTATTTGAATTTGAATTTTGATCACAACATATAATGGGTCTTCCGACCTTCGTCATGGTAAAAGACGTAACTTTAGGAAATAATTCCATCATCTGAATTTCTATGAACTTCTACACTTCAACAACCTAATATGTCCCTACGTTTCATTTCATTGGGCGTTCTTGCATTAAAATGCCTTTTTAAAGAATTTGAGGCACTTCAGAGATATATAACACCTTTGAATGTTATTGAAAAAACAGAAACCTTGTGGATTGTCAAGATAATGAATATATGGAGTAAGAAATAATCTTCCCCATTCATTAAATGATATATTAACTTCAAATATTAACTGGACATGACATGTTTCAGTGATTATTTCCCCCATTTTGATTCAATGATTCGTTATTCACATTCAATGATTTTTTAAGTTAAAGAAGGCATGCAAAATCTAAAATATCGAAGTTCCTTTCCCAAGTAACCTGGACCAAATCACATATTTGAATCACAAATTTGATAGTGTTCCCCACGCGTGGAAAACTATCAGTTTGTAGTCGATCGCCATCTTGCAAACTGAGTAAATTGATTCGAGTTCTCTCTCGGAGGGATCAGTCCTCCGTTCAGTTTCTAAGCCAAGCAGTAGTGGGGAAAAGGCCAAAATGATACTACTTTTTCTGTTTGTTCATTAAAGCAATCTAAGAGAGATAATTTTTGAAAACTTCAAGATTTCTAGGGTTTGTAAACATTTCAAGATTTAGAAAATAGCTAGTGTCTTCCTATAAATTCCATATCAAAGATAGAAATAATTTACCTACATGAAACCTGTCCTTTCCCAAGTTACACCTTTAAATAAGATCTTCTAGTACAATTTTTCGTAAACACGAGAAATTTCTTGTAAATTTTACATGAAAAATAGACGAATTTGAAAACAAGATTTTCTCAAAATCTACTTCAAATAATTGGCTTAATTTTGTTCTCGAATAGAGCTAACAGCAGAAGTTATGTTATTAAGGTGGATGTTATTAGGATGAAATGTGTAAACTTGTGAAATTACTTGGACCATAACATTTATATGAGCAAGTACGTGCTATTGTATCACCACTTACTTCTTTTCTTTCAAATATAACTTGCTGAAATAGCATGCACCACGAAGAGTTTCTTTAAAAGGAATTGTAATGGTTCACTCTTTAGGAACTGATTGAATATACACAGCGAACAGGAAAACAAACCAATTAGATGTAAAATGAAGCAACTCCCAACTACAACACCTTGTCCGTCATGGATGGCTCCGCTGACAGCGTAAATAAATTTGACCTCTTACTTACACTGTTGCTAAGTAATATAGTACAATAACATCCTCTTCTTAATAGAATTTCACTTATATTACAAGATTACTACCTAATCACACGATTATCAACTAATCTTAATCGAGTAGTTCAGAAACACATACCTTCCCGATTATTTCTGACTTTCCGCAATTTTGAAAATTCAGAGACCTAGGCCATTTTACTTCCTCGCTACGGCGTACAGAAAATGTTATGTAATTATGGAGGAAAACGTCAATTTTCGGCAGAAAAACTATTACAGGGTAAAATAAGGATAAATCCAGGAGCAAAAATTTAGAAAAACTGTAACACGTGGTGTAGCCATAATACATGTTTTGTGGGTCGTTGATGCCGAAAAATCGAAAGAGTGCAAAACGTCAGTCGGCCCGTCAGTCGGCCCGCCAGTCGGCCCGTCAGTCCGCCCGTCAATCCGCCCGTCAATCCGCCCGTCAGTCCGCCCGTCAGTCCGCCCGTCAGTCCGCCCCGTCAGTCCGCCCGTCAGTCCGCCGTCAGTCGTCCTGTCTGTCGGCCCGTCTGTCCGTCCGTTTGTTAACAACGCTAGCGGCTAAAGCGTTTAGCTTATTTTCTCCAAAATTGATATTCTCCAATCGATTTGGCTGATGTGGCGGCTTCTTGAATTAGTAACCGATGTTTTAATTTTGGCGGGTACTTAACATTAAGTCCTGGGACATTTTCAAATTTTCAAAAACGATGGATCTTTTATTCAATTTTGTTGTTGGATAGTGTGAAGGACGTTTAAGAAAACGTTCCAGGTCTCATATTCGTTGAAACTGATTTTAAAAATTGTAAAAGTTTAAAATTGTTTTCGAAGTCTTCCTACAACTGAAATATTAAGATAGAAATTTTTCGCCGAATGAAATCTGATTTTTAAACATAGATTTTGAGGTGAGATCATATACAACTTTTCGATAATATGAGTACTATTGACGTAATTTTGCGTAAAAATTTGGGCGAGAAAGCATCGTGCTGTTTTAGCACCGCTACTTTAAAAAAGAACCCGCATCATTATCTTAAGCTTCCTTTACGCTATTTGAGGAAAAATTTCATCAAACAATTTCTAGCCATATTTAAGAAAATGTTGAGGCTTCGTGTAAAGTACCCCGAATAATTAAACTATCAATATTTAATTCGAGAGGCTCAATTTCAGGTCGATTGGGAATATCGATTTTGGAGAAAATCGTCTGAACGGTTTAGGAGTATTGTTGACCATAAATGGACGGGCGGACCCGCAGACTGAAGTTTTGCCGTCAATTGACTTTTCTTGGGTATCTAAGACCCACAAAACACGGCTTCGGGCTTCATGGCTGCAGGGTAGGCAGGAGAAAAGTCCTTTAAAAACTATTCTACTAAAAGGGGGTCGATTTTTAAGATTGAAAACTCAATTTAGGGCAATATTTCAATTTTCACATGGAAATTGTAAGCAAAATTGTGTTGTCAATGTCACCAAATTCTTTCGTAAGATCTAAAATATACCAATAGGATATACATTTTAATCCTTCTTTTAAAGCAACGTCTATAAGAAAAGCAAAGATCTTTATAAATCACGCAACAGAAATAAATGCAAAGTAAAATTACGCAATGATTGCCAAGATGTGTATGCATAAGTATCGTTTTTCAAAGGCAATGAATTATCTGTTTGTGAGGCATTTGAAACTGTATTATCCAGTTATTTGAACAACGAACGAAATCCTTGTATACTCAACTGCAGAACTTGGCTCGCAATGGACTTCGTAACGAAGCTGTGAAGAATATTTCTCAAACCCGATGTCATCATCTATTGTACTCATTATCAAATGATGTATTTGTAGTAAATTATCAGTTTTATTATCCTTCATTAAAAACCTTTTAGAAACAATATTCTAATGCTGTGAAGGGCAAGTTCCTTTGCTGAGCGCGAATCGAATTATTTCCATATCTTTATCGGAAAAGCCACTTGGACGACTCTCTAATTAACTAAAATAAATGAGATAATTTGGTTGCTAAAAACTAAAAGAAACAGACCCATAAAAACATCGAAATGAAGATTCCAGGAAAATGGAATCATAAGTTTTTGCAACATTCGAAATGACGTAGCTACATGATATTATGTTATTTTTAGTTTAAAATTAAATACATGTTCAGCTTTAATCAGCGTATCATAAATTGCTAGTGATTCTAAATTACTAATTGATAAACTCTTGTAAAAAAAGTAATGAAGGCTACTGATAATACAAATAGAAACTAATGGTGCTTCAACACCACATAGCATTATTTGAAACGGCTACGCATAATTATAGTACTACATAAACATGAAAAGTGTGCCCATAGAGCAACAATGTTTTCGTCGCTGGAATTCGAACTCAGTTCGAAGGTTTTGCACGCCAATCCGCTATCTATACCTCATCAGGCACACATGCAAACACAAATTTCCCGACGTTTTAAAAGAAGAGTTGAACATTTTCATTTGCACTTTCAAGAATTTAGAAATCATTAATAGAAAATTTAGATTCATTTATATTATTTCAATGTCGTTTTAAAGAACAGATTTCATCAAGAAAATTTATCCATGTTCAGTATTGTAGTTGTTACATGAAACCCAAAATGTTCACCATTCGCAATTTTCTAGAACACAGAGTTAAACGAAAATGTTACCTGGGCCGTCTTTATGACAGTACATTGCATTATTCGAGAACTAGAGATGTTTTGAGAAAATATTTTTAAATTTCTTAGAATTCATTGCACAAAAACTTTTCACATTTTCAAAAGTTGTACGTGACCTCACTTAAAGATCTAATTTTTGACAGATTTCATTAAATAAAAATATGTATCGTCAATAATATAGTTTTCAATTTTAAACTGTCAATTTTCAAAAATAGAGTTCACCGAAAATGAAACTTGCGACATTTTTAGAAGTGTACTTTACTCTATTGGAAAAATATTACAAAATTTAGAGCCGTTTTGGGAAAATCTTTTTCAAAATGCTTCTATTTCACTCAAATTGTTAAAACTACACTATTTTCGAAAAATTGAATACGTCCTTATTTAAAATCTATATTGGAAGAACAGATTTTATTACGGAAAAATCTACAATATTATAGTTGAAGGAGGACACCGAAAATATGTTGCCCTTTGCCATTTTCGAAAATTCGAAGAGTTCAACGAAAATGGGACTTGTACAACTCAAATAAAAACAATAAATACTTGATCAAAACAAAGTACCTGTGTACGTATTTTGATCTATCAGAAAAACAATTGAACCCAGAAATTTAGTCTTACTAAGAACATATTGAAAACGCAGTCTTCATGTAAAAACAAAATTAAAATATTTGTTTCAAATTATCAGGGCCTCGAGTTCGGCCAGATTAAAGGGAAATGTCATTCACAACATTTTGTCATTGGGAAAATCGTGGGAACGGTTTAAGTGACAGAGTACACCACAGACGAACAGACAGACGTAGATGTTTTGTCGTAAACCAATTTTTCCATATCAAAGAGCCAGAATTCTGACTGTTCAATGTATGAGAGGTAGAAATTTTCCATGTAGATGAGCATAATTTATCCACTTTTCGATAACAGGAACCACAACCGAGTTTTTCTGTCGCAAAATCAGCACTTTTCGGTGCTACATTGCAACGCTTTTTCTTTGCTGCGTACGTGCGTCTTATGTGAGAATGTAATGAGATTCAATACCCTCGCCTACGTACGATTCTATCGTTAAGTTTTATTGATGCTTACCGTTATAGATATTGCATTTATTGTCTCTTACATTATTTCAGTTCTTTTGCTGCTCTCACACGCAATCTACTTTTATAAACGATGTCTCTAAAGAAAGATAATTTCATAAAGACGTGAAGAATGCACTTCGACGTTACGAATATGAAGGATTTGTGTTTAAAACGCATCGAAATATTATTGCCCAAAAGCAACCCGCAACACTCAGGCAGCTACATCATTAAAGAACTCCCAAACGAAGCGTTCTGGGGCCTTAAAACTAAAATATTGGGGACAAAGACCTCAAAGAAACCTTTTTACACCGCGATATACAGGACGAGATATTCTCAGACGCTCTTTTAAAATTTTTTGCCGGTTCTGTGCTCATCGATATTACCAATACCACATATACATGGAGGAACACAGAATATATTCCTCCATGACCTATTTTTCAGCCCTTCGTGCTGGTGACCATCTTTGTTATGCTTGAGGCTAAGATTCGTCTATCTTACACTATTTAGCCTCCTTCCTGTACACCGTGGTGTGCGCAGATTATCGAGGTTTATTTGCATAATTATTAATTGAAGATTCGCTCTGCAGCAACAACTAGAAGTACTATTAATAGTTGCTTGATATAGATAAAGACGGTTTCTTACGCATGTAGTGCAAGCATTCATTTAACGTTTTGCCGTGGTCTACACATCCTGCGTACCCAAATGTGGAAGGAACTACGAGGGAAACAAACCACCATATTTCCAGTTTCAGTTTCACTATACCCTAAGCAAAAATTAGGGTGGGTTTAACATGCGAAGTTCTCACACCGGTACGCTAGTACTTTAAAATGTTGAAAACAATATTTCATATTTCCAATTACGTATTTTCCGGTCGTTATAATTTGTAATACCCAGATGCTATAGTTAGACGGCTCGTACTTGCTTTCTACCGTTGTACAGCTTGGAAGATCTTTATTTCTATAAAACTAGTGATGATACAAAAGTACATAATTTCTCGCAATATTTTTTAAATGGCCCGCTTTTATTAAACTACTACATATATATACATGCAAAAGTGTTTTCAATCAGTAAAAATATTATTTCGCTCCAGGAACCGAACTCAGATCCTCATATTTAACTTGCCGTCACTCACACCACTACACCACAGGAGCTGGGATGGGGATCTCAGGCTGACACACAAAAACGTAAATGCTCGCTTCATGTAAAAACCCTCAGAAATCAAGATATCCGTTTCATACTCTCAAAACCTAGAGTTCATTCAGATCGATCCGGAAATATCAATTTTGGAAAAAATAGGCTAAATGGTTTAGATGGATAGCGTTCACCACAGACGTACAGACAGACGTGTTGCCGTCAACTGATTTTTCGGTATCAAGAACCCATTTGCCGTTTCCGACGCACAATTAATTACTTTTTTTAACGAAATATCGTCGTAAGAGCAAGAAAGTAAAAACAGGCATTAAAATAATTTCTCTTCTATCTCTGACCCACACAGCAATCCCAATTGGCTGTCGACGACCCGAGAGCGGCGGCGCAGCGTTTTGTCAGTCATCTGCCTGAAGGATTAGCCCAGAAGAGGGCCGTGCGAGGCCGTGGGAATCGACTAAGGCTCCGCCCTGCGCTGGCCGGCCGCTGAAGCCCGGCGCCCGCCGACGCCGCCTGCGCGCGCTGTCAGACGCTGAAGAGCGCCATTATCTTTCCGGAAGTCCTACAAATAGCAGCGTTTCTATCAAAAGCTATTTCCAATCTACGCCCACGCGTCCGCCCAGATCTTGCGGATGCTGAAGGTGAGAGGCAAACCCTCGGGCCTGCGCTGCTCGGTGAACGCCTGTCTTAAGAATTCAAACTTGATTATACATTATTATTGTTACCGTTTTTAGGACTGTTTCACTTTAATTCTATGTGTTTTTCGTATATGAGAATCTCTTTCACAACAGTGCTGCAGATTTCATGCAGATGATTTCTCTGTCGAAACTTTACGTGCAAGACCCAAACGCGGATGAAAGTTTATCATTTTGGAGAGGACATCATTGATTTTGTCGAATAATAATCATATATTTATTATTATGTTTTATATTTTTATATTATATAAAATATACTGTTAGATATTACAGTATAATTTTTTCAAAATATTACATACACAAATATCTTAAACGTTAATGTGTATTTATCAAAATTTTGAGTTTACTAATGCCCTTTCTCTCTTTCTTTCTCTTATTCTTCTTTCTTTCTTTCTTTCTTTCTCTTTCTTTCTCCTTTCTTTCTCTTTTCTTTCTCTTTCTTTCTCCTTTCTTTCTTTCTTTTTTCTTTCTTTTCTTTCTCTTTTCTCTTTCTTTCTCCTTTCTTTCTCAATTTTCTCTCTCTCTTTCGTTGTTTCTTTCTTTCTCAATTTTTCACTCTCAGATTGCCTTTCCTTTACATCAAACTTTAGCAGTGGTCAAACACAACCTAGAAACCTAGCTATTGGATGTATTTTCAGTGACCAACTTCAGGACGATGTATATTTTCAGTGAAATGACTCCTTTAACTCTTGATTAAAAAAATGTGATGTGTTTAATAGATTCTTGATAATTCAGAAATGTGTGCCGGATTCTTTTTTTTAATTTTGAAAATTTAAAATTGAATACTTACAAACTGAAGGGAACATAACTATCGTGACTCTTTGGTCACTCTGTTAATATACCTACGTTAATACCATAATATTTGGTTTGATATTTTCCATTTAAATGTAAAACCTATAGATCACATTCCCTGATCCACCTTCTTTTAAAAAAGTACTTAACTTTTCAGGGACACGTGATTCCTTCTACGGGTTAGTGAAAGGACATTTTAAAATCCAAATACACTACGTAGATTAAACACTCATTGTCGCCATGTGAACGGTTTCGCTCAGATTGAAACCGTCCTGCTTCCAAAACGACAATTTTTACATGTTTCACTTTTCTTATTCAGCGATTTTATTACGTCACGTGAGAACACAAACTGAAATTTGAATTAATCAGAATTAATGACGAATGAACGCATCACGATTTCTCTATTCTGCCGATACACCTTTCGATCACTCACCTACGACAGATTCCTCTATGAAGTTCGTGTACTGGCGTCCATCTACCCCGTTGGTACGGAATTTGACAAATTGGCAGGCGTCGACACCGCTGCGACCCATAAACTCATTAAATTAACCGAACAAAGGCGACCGGCTGTCCCCTCCTCCCATCGGGGATACCGTCGCGCGCTATTCGCACTGCTCGACATCCAGCGACCGCGCCCCTTCAAAACCCTCCTCCCCTCCCAGCAGCAGCTTGGCGGCGCGCGCCGGCTCATGCATGCTAATGGGCGCGAGGCCGTGGAGCGCCGCGGGGTGGGATCGGAGGGCGGGAGGGGGGCGGCCGGAAGCGGAGGGATTAAATCAGAAACAATCGGAAGGTCAGGAGGAAGCAGCGCTGAAGACGGATCCCGCCGCAAAGCGCCGCCACGAGGCTACTACTCTCGGGCTGCGCTGCGCGACGCGAAGAGCGAGCGCCGGCCCATGCATACTGGATGACGCGCACAGCGGGGGTTTTTATCCTAGGGTAAGAAGGCAACTGCCGACGCGACAGATAGTGAAACCTGATTTAAGCGGTCACTATTCGTTCCGAAAATGCGCCGTTTCGCCGGAAGCCTTTGAATGAAAGTTAGAAGAATATGATAAGGGCACACCCGGTATAATTTTACTATTGCCAATGAAGGTAATTATGCACATGTTAACATCAATTTATTTTCTTTGAATCCACAAAAACAGAGCTATTGGATAAAACGTATAAAAAGTAATTTTCGAGTTGCTCCGTTTTTCACACAATTGTTTCTTCGCGTTCTTAGTATTAATTCCTACCCGGACTTGAAGTTGCCGCCCACACCTGAATAAATTCCAGACCATTTATGAAAATCGTATATTGTTAACTGAATCAAATACATCCTTTCGCGAGTAAAGCAACACTAGATATCACTATTTAAAAGGTGTCCGGACGCAGGAAGATATTGTACCAGTGGTATGGCCGCTGGAAGATATGAACCATGGCTCTTCCGCTTTTATGATATTTCGGCTCAAAATTTGAAAATCGTCAGGTCGTTGTGACGTCCAATGCAGGTTATTTTACGAAATGTGCTGAGCTGGCTGCAAAACCAAGTGGCCGATTAAAGAGGAATTTTACACGCGCCCTTTATTAAAAATCATTCGATTCCATAGAATCCATTGATCATTTGATTCCGTAGAATGGTATGTCATGTGATGGATTAATCGTCCAGCAGGTTTCACTGTTTTATAGAGAGGAATAATCTGCGAATGGCGCTACTGCTTGACCACTAGGTCGAGTTCAGGCGCTGTCTGGAGGAGAATTCTAGCGACGGGCTGCACCGGTCGTAGTTTCCACAGTTTCTCGGATCAACACGAATGCCGGGCAGTTCTATCCCAACAAACGGGCTACTGCTGCACGCCATTTTTCCTTCCTCTTCTTTCCCTATCTTCTCCCATTACGTCCACACACCACAAATGGCGGAATATCACTCTGGCACTAGATGTTGGAAGATGCCTGGATTCGGAAAACCCGCAAGCTGACGTATTGGTACCAGGGCGGTAGCTCAGTCCATTCCTGATGTCACTGCATCGCCTCGGACCGGGAGGTCCTAGGTTCGAGTCTGACGGCGGCAGGATTTTCGACGCTAGCTTCTCAGCTCGGTCGAATTCACTCGCTATGCCTGGAGGAGAATTCTAGCGGCCAGCTGTTCTGATCGGTAGTTTTCCGTGATTTCTCAGATCAACACCACGCGAATGCCGGAGCAGTACCCTACCAAACGGGCCACGGACCGCGCGCGATCTTTCCTTCTTCCTTGTCCTATCCTCCCTTACACACACTTACACTAACATGCACTCACTACCATATTTCCGGGAGACCGGTCGGAGCTTAGAGCTGTCCTGGCTTAGGCGGTGCCCCGCTGGTGGGAGAGCCCTGGTTAGGGGGAATCCCCACTAGCCGACGGTAGGTCGGCGCTGGATCTCACCATCCAGCGGGGAAGATCACCGCCATCTACCGAGAAAAAACATGCACTACACGCACGGGACGAATTGCCAAAGCAGTTGACGCGCCCGGAAATACGAAAAAACAAACCGACGTATTGGTCGGTTCTGAATCTCACCTTCAGGGCGGAAGGTCACAGCCCCTCCTGTAATAAAAGAATGTATGGAATAACATATGGAATAATAGCCTAGCAGTTGACGCACTCGGAAACACGAAATAATCAGTCAATCAATCAATCAGTTTTCGAGCAATCAAATGTAAGATTAAAAGCGTCCCCTACCGAAAACTAATCGAAATCAATAAAATCCCACAAACGTGTATATTTTGAGAAGAGGAAAATTAAATTACCAGTAGCGGATAGCAGCGTGGGGGGGGTCAGAGAGAAAAGAGAGCGCGCGGGCCGGGGAGGAGAGGGTGCAGGCGTCGGGGGCGCCCGCCTGCCTGATGAGCCGCGGAGGGCGGCGGTGGGCGACACGCGCCGGGCCGTTTGCGGCGTGATGAAAGGTCGTTTGGGCGCCGCGGGGCGTGCGCGGGCACAGGCCCGCGACTTGACGGCAAAGCCCCCCCCCCGTGCCCCACCCCGCGCCGCTCCATCCCACAGCTGCGTGTCGGCGGAAGGGCATCCCCGTGTTGCAGTTTCCGCTAGAACGGCTCCTTGCTCAAATTCAAGTCGGGAGATTGAATAATGTGCTCTATTCGAACTTCGGGATATAAGAATTAAATAGAATGCTCGTTATTCTTTTCTCCATCTACATCGATTCTCAACCTTTCTCCCCCTTTTTAAACCGACACTTGCACGTGTCAATAAAATGATATGTAATGAAATATTAAGCCTCTTATTAAAATTTCATATCTGTTCGGATTATTTAAGCAAGCAAGTTGGGGGCCGAGGAAGCTCGTTTTCTTAGTTTTATTCGCATATTATTTTGATTTACATTCACCAAAACGTTTATTCATATATTTGATAGAGTAACCGTATGGATGATAATGTGCAAACCCCTTTTTAGTTTTGAGTTATGAACTAAAAACGTGAATATTTGTGACATTTTCTAATGTTACGCTTTGCACAAGTGAATCTAAAGGGAATGTGTGTAACAAAAAGTAAATATATAAACAAAAATTAATCAATGAAATCGGAAACTAGAACAGATAATAAAATAAACGAGAGTAGACTCTTGTTCCAGAATGAATTATGTTCATACATTACCTTAGTAGTATAAATTCACGAGGAAAGTCTTATTTCAGATAATGCATTTTTCTCTGCTTTGTTCGATTGCCATAATAAATAAAGAATACTCGTATTTTAGGCACTAGAGGCTAAGGGAGAAAAGTAGCGTTTTTTCCAGTTCTGAGAAATGGAGTTCAGTTTACAATTTGAATTTAAGTGTAGATAAATTTTTCATTATTCAAATCACATGATCCGTCCCCGTTTTCGCTAACAATCCTTAGACACAACATTTTTTATATTCTCTGACTATAAGATTCTGCACATTACTCAAACTTAATAGAAAGTTCACTTGTACAAGTTAAAATTTGGATACAATGAGTGGACGTGTCATGATGGTATTCAGAATCCTTTTAACTCATTTCAACTATATAAAACTTTTAACTAAACAAAAGTATTGAAAATCACTAAAACTTTTTGAGGAACTTTCGTTTTCACAATTCACGAAAACAAATCTGCCTGATGAGTGGTAATTTAAAGCTACATTCACAGTGTTACTGACGTATTTAGATGTGTCTATCCTTCGATAAAAGATAACAATTAAAAAAGATTCGAATTGTGATAATTAAAGCATATTTTTACATTAAATTATTACGAGTAAAAACAATCAGCAACGTTTTCAAGTACGAGCTTTCACATCAAAATGCGGTACTATATTAAACAACTTACAGTAGACTTCGCACTGAGACATTTGATTTGATTTATTTTCGCCAAAAACAGTACCAACAACGTGACTGTAAAAATTGTATAACAGACAATCAGCGCACGTATTCTTGAGCTCCAGAATCTCTTCCTCACCCTTCAATTGTTATGTTGAGAGGATCTCAGATCTCACTATTAATGAAGGCTAGCTTGCTTAGCTCCACTGTAACAGGAATTCTTGAGTAAGAAATTAATATGTGCAAAATATAAGACTCGGAAAGGTAATTCAGAACACGCAGTATTCTCGTAAGTCAAAAACTCTTTTTCATCTCTTTCTGTTTCGTCTTTTTCTTCACTTCATCTTTTGTCATTTTCTTCTTTTTCTCCACCTATTCTTTTCCTTTCCTCCTTATCTTCTCCTCCTCCACTTTCCCTTCTCTTCATGCTCATCCATCTTCGTTTTCTCTTTTCCTCCTCTCTTCATTCCTTCTTCTCCTAATCTTCCATCATCTTCTTCTTCTCCTTCTCCTCCTCCTCCTTTTTCTCAGATACGCAGATTATATCATAGAGGAAAATAAGAGTCTTCCCTCTATGTTAGTGACACAACAAACGAAGGGCCACCGCAACAGAAAGCGTGTAACCCATGGACGTGAAGCGGGTTGCCGAATTACCAATTGACCATTTGCAATGATTCGCACTGTTTAACCAAACACTTGGTAAATGCGTTAAAAAAAACATCTTGACAGCCAAAGAGCCGCTTGTTGCAGGGGCAACGTAGACCGTGCGAAGGCGGTAGTGGCGTCGGCGTCTGCCGTCTGGGGGTGCGACGCGCCGCGGTGGCGCGAGAAACGAGCCGCGATTGATTCTCGCGGCACGCGCCCGCACGCGTCGCCACGGGCGGCGGCGGCGGAGGCGGCGGCCGGCGGCGGGAGGGCACGCGGCTGGCGATAAAGCTTCCGCCTCACTCCCCGCCCCGCCCCTCCCCGCCAGCGGCCGCCCCCGGCCAGTGATGCTGGAGCGATGCGCACGTGGCGGCACGGCGCGCGCTCTTCCGCTCCCGGAGGGGCGGCGCCACACTCGCAAAGCCCCGGATTTACACGGGCGGAGGGCCCTTCACGCGAAAAAAGAGTCAATGCAAATTGTTGACTTTTTCGTTGGGAATTGTACTACGCTTTCTATCCAGTTTATACCGTCTTCAACTTGATGATGGATGTGTTGAGTGTCTCATTAGCAGAAATACTTTTAGTATGAAAGTGATTTATTGATTACAAAGGGACGATTTGACTTTCCATTCCACATCAATTTTTTTATTTTCCTGAGCACCCTTTCCTTCTCCTCATCTGAAATATTTCTCCGAATGACATGACACTTTTCAGCCTGAATCAGTGAAACCACTGATTGACAGTGACTTTTCACTGATTGTGAGTTATAAATCTGCCACCGGCAATCATGAATTGAACTGAACGAATCAGTGAAAAACGGGTCCACTTTTTGAATCAGTGAAACTTACTATTTAATCAGTGAAACTTCACTTTTGAATCAGTGAAATTTCACTATTTGAATCAGTGAAATCTGTGACAACTAATTGAACCATGGAATTAATAGCTGTTGCAATCAGTGAAAGAAAGGTTTCACTTATTTGAATCAGTGAAGTATCCATCGCTCTCAGTACTGTAATGCACAAACCCAAAAATCCTACTACTAGAAATCACTGTATTGCCTTAAACAAATCCTCAAAAACAAAAAAATTTGATAAATACAATACAATAAATATAAAAATAATAATTTATATCATAAAAATTTTATTATATAACCAAATATGAAAAATAATTTATATCTGTATTTGAAGTATTTTCCTGATATCTCAATAGTAGGATTTTTGGGTTTGTGCAGTATAGTACAGGGGTAGCGACATATAGTATAAAGAAATCAAAGTTAATTAGGACAATTTATTGAAAATTTTAGGGGAAAATGATCTTCTTGAACAGCACAAAATTCACTACAAAAAAATACAATAGAAATATACAATTATGAAAGATATTGAGTCAATATCTTAACTCAGAAAAAAATTGAAAATTGAGGTAATAAAGATCTGTATTCTTTTTCATATGAGCAATCCATATATATGTTCATTTATTTCTTTACATTATCACATAGAAAAAATTGTCCTATGTTATGGTTTAGTTCCTTAGTCACATTATCCTTGGGGTAGGAGAGTTTTGTTACATCATTTACTTACAAACAATTGTTTTCAATGAAAGGAATACTGTAAAGAGATATTTAATTAAGGAAATTTTTAAAGGAAGATACTGCCTTTGTGAGATAAGAGAAAAAAGTCTTTATTTAAACCAATAAAAACATACAACAAAGAAAAAACCGATGTTCAGGAACTTTTCAAAACTCATTTGGAGAAAATTGGCCTGCAGTTAACACTCTTCTTTTTATGAAATATTATTGACAATTTTGTGACATACAAAAAATTCTGAAAGGAAGATGGGAAGAAAGTAGTGAAAAAAAGGGACTCTTAAAATTTTTAAATATACATAAATATTTAATGGATTTTTATGTGAATTTTAAATAAAATAAATAAAGGACATTAAATCTGTAACATTTCTAAAGTAAAATACAAATAAACATTTGGTATTATTACTTTTGGGAAGTTTAGCACTTAATCAGTTTCCCTCTGCTAATTATAATTTTCATAATTAAAATCAGCAGCATTGCAATTTAAAAATTTGGGAAATGTTAACAGCACCATGCCCTTGTTTCTATGTACATATATACATATATATGTATAAAATGTATATATACACATAATGTGTATAAAGAAAACAAAGACTATTGTGTATTGTTTCCTAAAATTTCGAATCTGCCATGCTCAACAAATGACTGATACCAACCGCAATGGAGGCACCTCTACTGATTTCAAAGACAGGAATAAAATTGATGAATGATGGTATGTATCAAGAGCAAGTTCTAAGTTATTAATTCACTTGAGGTAAAAATTTTAAATGGCTTCCCAGATGAACTCTAAAACACAAACCTTCACAAGGAGCTAATTACAACACAAAAAATTTGGGTAAGGAAAAAAAAATATTAAAAAAAAAGACAGATCAAGTTCAAAAAGTCTGGATTTCTTTATCAGAAAATCTATCAAAAGTATATTTGGATAAAGGGGAAAATTTGAAATTCTACAACTACTTCATAGAAGAATTACAGAGGTTGAAAGAGATTACAAGAAGTTGAAAATGTACCAGAATTAGATGAAATAATTGAGAACTTTTAAAGAAAGTTTTATAAGATAAGCAACAAATATCGAAGTAAAATTTGAGAAAAATTGCCAATGATTTTATTATCAATATATTTAATGGAAGACACTCAAATGCATGCCAATGGATAAACAAGTTTAAAGTTTGTTTTGTGGAAGAGAATTCTAAAATTTTCCCTTGACAGATTGGTACTCAAGTATGATTTTGAAAATACAGTAGAATCAGAATGGAACAATTTGAAAAAGACGATGATAAAAGAAATCAGGCTGTACTAAAAAACGACAAAAATGGGATAATGCCAGTGCATATTTTAAAAAATTGAGTGAAGCTAAAAAGGAAAAAAGCAATTTACCTTGGGTGCTTGGCAATAAAAGAGGTTTGATATATTGGCACCATTGGCCTTTGGAAGAAATTTTGGTGCACTCAATCATAAACCTTTAAAAATTTAAATAGAAAAGCAAGAACACATTAAGAACTGGGTGATTTGACATACTCTTTGTCCCAATACAATTTTAAAGTTAAATATAATCCTAGAAAATTAAACCAAAAGGCAGACTGTTTAAACAGGCATCCAGTTCTAGACCTGATGAAACTCAGATGACATATTAAAATTGTAAACCCAGTGAAATTAGAAGACATAAAAAGGATCAAAAAGATGACAGAACTACAAACAATAAGAAGAAACTAAAATTTTTAAAATGAATTATTATAAAATTGGAAAAAGAGAAAAACTCATTATCAGAAAAATTTAGTAAATTTCTAAATATGTACACAATACTTATTGTTACCTGGGAAGAGCGAGATGATAAAGTAACACCATTCTTTACAGCGAAAAATATAAACATAAACATATAGAAGATTTGTGAAACTTGTGACCGTTAAAGAATAAATCGAAGAAAATCAAAATTTGGATTAATATCACACCTAGGCAAGCAACGTGCTCCCTTTTAAAATAGTTTCTGTAGATACCATCAGAGGTTACGGAGGATCCGGTCAACAAAAAATACCTACACCTACTGGTTTGACCATTTCACAAGATATGCTTTATTTTAACATCAAAAATCAAACGCTTTATGATTTGTAAACTAACTGAGAAATAACAAAAAACCATGATGTCTAGATGGTACTAACAGATCAATATCCAGGGAAAAAGTTCAAAAGAATTAAAAAAATTCCAAATAAAAAAAAATTAAATAGATTTTTACTGCCATAGATGTAATGGTCTCAATGAAGATTAAACCAGACTTTGGTGAATAAAATAAGATGTATTATGAATGAAACTGACAAAAGGCTGCTATTTGCTATGGACAACTATTGTGAAAAAACTGTGAGAAATATGAGACAGAACATACAGTGACATAAGTCTCAACAAAATACTTTCTAGAGGGTAAACCATAAATATCCTCACATGAATTAAAAACAAATGCACAGGACGAAGATTTAGAAAGAGAGAGGAAAATAGCACTCAAGTAAATAAAACCTCATAATGATAAAAAAATATTCGACCAACACGGAGATAAATTGAATTAAAAGGAGATCTTTTGTACATAGAACATGAAAATCTCTGAATATGAAGAAATTAGACAATTTAAATTGAGCCATACTCGATATTGGGAAAATCTTTTAAATCAATCTATAAAATCAATACCAGACACGGAACAAAAGAATCAAATTTCTATGATATAACAAACTTAACTCCAATGGTGAAGGTTTTGATAATTGGGAAAAAATGCAGAAGCATTGTTCATTTCCCAGAGGAGGTTTTTTAGAACCAACTGAGTTTTATTTCAAATTAAATACGAGGATATAATCATTATATACTGCAAAAAATGAAAAATTGCTAATGTTGAGTATTCAAATTTTTGTAAATATTAATTTAAAAAATAAGTCAAATGCTGCATGGGTGAAGGAATATTTTATTATTAAAAAGGGGAGATGTTAAAACCAACCATCACCCCGAACAAAACAAAATAGTTTTTTTATCCTTTCACCCATATCAAATATTGCTGGACATTTTTCTGAAAGTTTTTCTCCTTTCCAATTCCTCCAGATGCAAATTAGAGCTCTCCTAAAACAGAAACATAGATAGGTCAAGAAGTTATGTGAGGGGAAAAAAAGGTTACTTTATTTTCAGATTACATACAAAATCATACTAACTGGCAGAATTAATGAGGTCTGGGTAGGGAACCTCAGGGGTGGAATGGCTTGATGTACCATCTGCACTCCCCTCCACTCTGCCAAAAATAGCTCGCCATGTAAATGAGTAAAATATAATGGTTTAGTGACTAAGGAAAGCAAGGAACACTGATCAAAATAAATCAGTATTACAGTAGTCTTTGGCAAATTAAAATACCTTCAAAATATTCAGTGTTAAAGAGTCCTAGTTAGCTCCCAAAACTTTTCTTACACTTTCCAAAACTCCACTCCTGGACTGGGTGTCATTACACTAAATTGGAAAAATCAAAGAAGAGTTAATTTTGTTGGCATGCCCGGCTCTGTGTGGGAATCGAGGCATATTGGACTTTTTACAACTTTCATAAACCATTATCCATTGCCCTCAGATATTTCACATGTATCACCAAACAGTTACTTTAAAAATTTAAGTTACATAGAAGTTTCCCAAATTATTAATAAAACAAATACGTGGTATTAATCAATGTTCATAACCTATTTCTTAGTATGGTAAATGATCACCATAAAATAAAAAGACTCACAGTACAAAAACGAGTCACAGAAAAGCGAAAACTACTTACCCAACCAATTAAAACAAACTTCAGACACAGGTCAGTTTTTTTCTACAGGAAACCCCTCTATTTCACTCCTTCCGCCGTGGGATTTTTCTTACACACACAACACCACCTGAATAACTGGACGGTCGGTACGTGGCGCCCTGGGCGCGGCATGCCCTACAATCAGTGAAATGCGGCAGTCATTATGAAAGCTTCACATATTCACTGATTGTCAGCGAACCCCATTTCGACTGAAGATATCAGTGACTTTGCGCTCCGGGTTGAATCAGCGACAATTTCACTGATTCAGATTCAGAGAGCATAATAAGTAAATAAACAATGTCCATTATATTTATAAATATATTTATTAAAAAAGTAAATTATATTTGTAATACGAATGGAACTAAATTAATTCTTGGAATATGTTATGCTGTAAAATCATTTCATATGTATGAGTGGAACGATTTGCACTGAGCCGTTCCATCTTCCAGTCACAACGTTTTAATTATTTATCTTTTTAAAAAAAATTTGTAATCTACTTGATTTCATATAGATCATACATTATTCTTTCGATGTGTTTGGATGACATCCTATTTACACTACATATAAACTACTGCTACAACTTATTTATTTAAATAAATATCCGGTCCCAGTTATGACGCTACGATACAAACAACCCCGTGTTTGGGGGTTAATAGCTTCTGCTTTTAAGCACTATTCCATACAATTATTAAAAATTAATTTACGCCCTCAATTTCGCCCACCAAACCAAACTAAACGTTACCAACTGACAGAATGAGTTGGCGAATGAGGTAGCTGCATCTAACAATAAAGAGTGGGAGAATTGTTTAGGAAAAGCCTAGGCGAGAACATTGATGCGTATAAGTTCCGCAGACAACGACGTGATGGGCGGACAATCCTGTAAACTCGTGAAGTAATTTAATTGGATTTTATTATATACTATAGATTAGTTTGAACATTTTCTTCGTAATCTAACGGGTTTAATTAAGACTCTTTTGATGAAAAATATTGCCACTAATAACAATGTATACATCATACATTTTTAAATATTTTTATATTTTTTAAATTTATTTTTTAAATATTTTGATGTGTTATTGGCTTCAAACAATATTAAATAAACAGAATTTGTCTATAAATATTACAAATTGAAAAAATCAATATCGAGTTAGATAACACTAAATTAAAGCCCCTATCCCTATGTAACGCTACCTCAAGCTCCCTCTTCCCCTTTTGCGTTATATAACTATGGTGGTCCTAATCATAGTTGGAGAATGAATAGTAGTACAGAAAAGCGTGTTAGCAACTTTTGAAAACTAGAAATTTCGCTCCGAGTATTAGAATACTTATGTGTATCGGCAAATGAACTACGGATTTGATGTTATAGAATTGATGGAAAAAATAGCACCCCGTCAGCTCTATTCCTACCACAAATAGCTCGCTAATGAAACCGGGCAACGTAAAAGTCAAAAAGGAGAATCTAAATGTAAAATCAGATTTTTTATGGACACATTTTTTTCCGCAATCAATACTACCACGGAAGAAATGGGGGTACTGTTCGTTAAGCTATATCCGGAGATCATGATAAACTTCCACAATGGTTTTGAAATGTCTTCCACCCAAGTGATTTTTCAACAAACCGTATATTTACACACTTAAAACAGCTAAGAAGGGGAAGTTTCTGTTGAACTCTCCTGACTAAGAATTCCTGGGTTCATTAAATCGCTCGAGGCGCATGTCTGAATGGTCCTTTTGCATTCTCGGTCGTAAATCTATAACTTACCCCCCTCTTAAATGTTACAACTATATACAAATGTACATTCAAGTGGTTAGGTAGAAGAGCAGGCAAGCAGAAAAAGTCTCGCTTATTATTATTATTATTATCATTATTATTATTATTATTATTAACTCTATTTAAATAGCAAAAAATATTTTTTTGTATATTTTTTAGAAGTAGATATTCCAATTCCTTTATTCTGACAGAATACATGTTAATATTTTTGAAACATTGTCGCTGAAGCGACAATACTTAAAAAATATTAACATGTATTTTCAAAATATTTTATATTTGGAACATAAACTTAATGAGGTTTACAAAATGTATTTTCACATTTACAAAATGTTCCAAGACAACCAAAAACCACTGACATGTAGCCCTATTTACTGTATTAGATCTTGAATATCAAAATGACGATTTCGGTGTATGCCCCATTATCCAGATGTGTCAAAGTGGTTTTCTTTTAAGATGGTGTTATAGAATCACACGAGAAATCAATAGATTCACATTACTATTGGACACTTAACATTACTACATCGCACTCCCAATTCTGTCAACTATTAATCAATTAGGCTGTTATCACACAGGACTACCAACTACTACCATTACTACCACTACTACCAACCTAGAAGCACATTGCACGCCACTGTGGCATGCCACAGCTGTCAGCGCAGCTAAATGCCATGAAAGAAAGATAATGTACGCGCACTTAGTGTTCCTAAAGTCATGTCAAAATTTGCTGAGGGATGTTTGTTATGGATGTAAATATTTTCATCCTATGAAAAGTTAATATTTGGAGGTAAACGATATAAACATAACAAACTTAATACAATTTATTTTTTCAACTCTTAGCTTCTTGTATCTGAAGTTGCGTTCCAGAGCACTTTCACTATTACTGACGTAAAGGAGATGGCGAGGTTTGGAGGGAAAATTTCATTCCCTGCAAGTCTCACTAGTAACCACCTTGACATCATTGGAATATCACATATAGATATAAATTTCATTCCTCTCTTTTAAAGATAATGAAATTGTTATATTGGCTGGTATAACAAAGAACAGAGTTAGAGAGCCCCTCGAATTCAGCCGCTGTGTGGAGGCGAAATCCAGCGGCCTTCTGTCTGATCGGTAGTTTTCCTGGGTTTTTCTCCGATCAACGCGGCGAATGCCGGAGCAGAACCCAAAAAACGGGCAACGGACGACGATATTTCCTACCTCGTTTTGCCCTACTTCCTCCTACCCCCTTACATTTACTTTACTACATTACCGCCCTTTCGTGAGACCAGTCGAGGCTTTAAACTTGCCCGGCTGAGAGGGTGCCCGTTTAAGGAAGATAGCTGGAGGGAAAACCATCCGCAAGCCGAAGTGTAGGGCGACGCTGGATCTCATTATCCAGCCGGAGGAACACCCGGAATAAAACATTCACTACTTAAAGTCGATTAATGACCATTGCAGCTGATGGTCTTAGAAACTCGAAAAAATCAATCAATTAATGAAGCAATGCAATGTTGCAGGCTTGTCCTGCAATTCTTTTGCTTAATGAGTGTTATTTTAACGGTTTTTTTGTAAATGAACAATTGCAACCGTTAGTGAAATTTTATCCTAATTTTGTTTGCACATGACCTACAAAAATATTACGGTGTACGGAGTATTAAAACATCAGGCTATGGATTTGTTATGAATGTCTCAATCCATTCCAATATTCAATTGTTGTTATGCAAAAGCCAGAGACGCTGATTCATTATTCGATAACAACATTAAAGGCCATCCTGAAGTATCTTGTTACGATGTGATTTCAATGAACCTATCATTATTTAATTAAATCTTAGCTTTGTAGTTTAAATTGTGATTCGATGAACAACGGCCAAATTCGGATAGTTAATACATATACGATAGGAACGTCAAGAAATGTTCACGTGTTTGGCCATTTTTCGTTGAATTATCCTGTATAAACATTAAAGAGTTCCCTCAGGAAAATTTGAAAGTAGAGAAATAGACATTTAATACATACTCAAGTTTTAATCACAATTTGAATCCTTTTTAGTTGTTTGGTTAAAAAGTAATAAATATGATTTTCTGCAATGATACAATTAAAAGAACAGACGTTTACAAATCCATTATTGACAACAAATAAAACACAGGAAAAATTCTTAGCTCAGAAGAGATTTATTTTCATATGAAAAAACGTGAAAAATTCCGGGTTTAATGTAACAACGTCTTCAGGTGGAGGTTCTGTAAATTTACAATAATTGAGTTTTGGAAATGAAATACAAAATCCTAATTAGTAAACATTTTTAGTACAGAATTGAGTTAACATACTTAAATCATGATGAAAACGTGAGAATGATATGATTTGTATTACACATTTTCGATCACACTAATAGTACAGGGAGATATTATAAACGTAAAAACAGGCACAGAGCAACAACACAAAGGTAATTTTCTCAAAATATGCAAATTTAAAGCGTACATAACAATTAACAAAAAGTTAGCTGTAAATTCTTATAAAACACCTTTTGGCTTACCGGCTGAGATGGCTCAGGGCATCAAATGTTAATACGGCCGCAGGTCCTAGGGTACGAGTACCAACGGAGGCACGATTTTCGACATTACGTAGGTAGCTGAGTCGAATTCACACATGTTGGAAGACCAGTCTGGAACTTAGAGCTTCTCTCGGCTGGGGCGACGTCCATAATTTATATCGAATGTAGCAGAATTTGTCCAATGCAAATATCATGCTCAAATTTTCATCAGGATTTCAAATGTATTCCAATTCTTTCTGAAAAAAGTTTACCAATTTTGAATTTGTTTATCTATTTTCAAAATACAATTATTGTATTTTAATTCAGAACCTAGAATTAAAATTCAGAACCTCCACACGAAAATGTGTTAACATTGAAACACAAAATGGTGCACTAATGAAATCGTGCTATGGAAAATAAAGCTCTCATGTTGTGAGATTTTCTCTGTGTTTTATTGAATTTGTAAAATTGTTTGGGAAACTTTCTACTTTTAGGAGACTATTTTGCTACGTAAAGATAGAAACTGACGTGTAACCCAACAAATCAGTCAGGTTGAACGCTGGTAACTAAAGCGAACCATACAACTCCGAAAATAATCTACCATTTACTGAAACATCATGCGCAAGAAAGAGAAAACAAATGATCAAAGCAATTATGAAATTTATTTATATTCAAGAGAAAATATATTAATTACAGTAATGTATCAACAACTCCTGACAAAAACTCAGTATTTATTGAAACAACTTCATTTCAACATTTCATGAGCTTTGTAAAAAGTATGCGAACAATGTGTGAATAAATATAAGTGAATTAAAAGAAGAATATTTAATATTGATTCAGTTTGATTGATTCCCAAAGTATAGCCGAAAAAATTAAAACTGCTTGGTAATATCTAAGACAGTGATTTGAAATAAAATTCGTTACCGTTACAAGTTGGTGTAAGAAGCATTAAATAAATATTTAGAATAATGAAACAATCGTGAGTTCATCCTTGGCCTCTTTTACGCCTGAAAACATCCAATAAACAAGGGCGTAGCAAGGTTGAATGGAACTGAGTGGACATGCTGGAGTTTGCGAGAAGAGAAAGTGCCTCGTCACTCGTCCAGCCCGACAACGTGCAGCTGTTAGATCCTGAAGCTATGCTAAGAATTACTACAACACTCTCATCTCTCGAGAAATATAACCTCAGTGGAATACTCAGATTGACATAATGGCCACCCTGGGCTAATTTTATTAATAATTCAAAGCAAAACTTTTTTTATCAGGTTCAAAACTATAAGCATTTCTTATGCATGGAATATATGTTATCTGGTGATATATTTCTCAATAATCTTTTAAAATGACAAGGTAGACAAAAAGAGGTGGAGACATGTATGTGATCTGAAAACTCAAAGAGAGAGTATAGAGATGATGATATGGTTCATATGGGCTCAGTTGAACTTACTGATGACGCATATGCAAGATTGCCTATAATGAGTACGACTCGAGAGAAAGCAAGCAATAGTTCAACAACCAACGAAGTTGTTCTGGAATTGACGGAGGAAATTTTTCCGATAATCCCACTACTATTGTAGTTTTTGTCTGAGAGATAAATGCATAAAACTAAAAGCTGAAAATTTCCTCCTTTTACTTTTATGTTGTCTGCAGAACTTGTGTAAAATAAAATGTCTCAAATATCAAATGAAATTTTTTAATAAAATTTTGAACCATGTACTATTCATAACATTCGAAGTACAATGTATGTAATAACCTGCCTATACTAGCGTGTAGTTTTCTTACTTGTACGTGCCATAACACTTCTATGTTTCTCTTCTTGGTTTATATTGACGCCTGGTAGATATAACTTAAATACCAATTTATTTATTACTACATTATTCACAAAATTCCTATATTAATTCTACAAAATATTTATATTCTCTTTCATTATGTTATGAGATTTAATTTGGCTAAATAATATCCTTGTTTTGTTTATTTATTTATTTATTTTCAACTTTTACGGCATCAAAAGCAACGACTGCAAGTTACATTTAGCAACAACCGATGTTTAGGCAAGCTTTTCCATCAATAGAAAATTTTCATTTTAATTTCCTTCCAAAAGGAATAAACAGAATAGCTCAATAAAATTGTTAAACTTGCGCAAATAATTAAGTTTTATCTCAAAATTAAGGAATTATTTGCGCGAGAGAAACTACACAATAGGCATCTTCTCATACAAAATTTCATTCTAGAAAAATGAAAATATACTTAGGATTGATTTAGTACCGGTGAACGGTATTGATAGTTATGATCAAGTGATTAAAAAATATATTAAATGAACTTGATAATTCATTTCTTTCTGATACAGAGCAACACATTATATAAATTACGAATTCGTTCTATCTTCGCATCAGTCATACGTCCTAGGATGAGGTGTAGGATGCGAATAGTGCACCAGTGAACGGCATTGGTCCTCGAAGTAGGAACCTTAAAAAGAAAACCGTGGAAGGATATCGGCAAAGAATGAAACAAATAAACAGCCATAATATTACTGTATACCAATTACATTCACGTTCAATGCAGATAAAGCACCATTTCGACTTTCTTTACTGGGGCATCCGAAACCTAGCTATGCAACTGCTTAGGATGTATGGAAAACCCAAACAATTATAACTATGTTTGTGAACGATATTGTATTGCGAAGGACAGGAGCGAATTTGTAATTTATTATTGGGTTTTGTTGCTTCTATATCAGATAAAATACTTCATGCAAACCTTACTGGAGAAATCTGTAGGAGTTTAAAAACGTTAACTTTTGTACAATTGCCCAACAATGAAGATCAGCCAGAATCGCAGCTTCTCAGAAGTGGAAGTGTCTCCAATTTATTGAAACATTTGATATTTATCAAAATATTGATAAGATGTTTTCTTTAAGACATTTATGTGCAATTCTTTGTGCATTTCGTATATTGAATTGTATGATATAAGATAGGAATAAAAGTAAAGGGGGTCATGGAGCCATCAATTCTTTGAGAAGGGTTTGCGAACGAAAACGCCGGGATCCTGCTTTAGGATATCACAATGACCTAAAGTTCTTCGTCCTCGAAATTTTTATCCTTCTTTCCTTTCTTTTCTCGACTTCGAAATATACTTTCTCGTATATATACGTATACACGGGAGTAATATACGTAGTATAGAGAAAGATATGTAATGCTGTGAAAAATCGATTTTAGATTCCAACGCAAATACGTTTTGTCGTTCCCGGTACCAAAAGTGTCTTCCGTCCGTCTGTCCGTCTGTCTGTGAACACTCCTAGGGCTAAAGCACACGTACGATCTTTTCCAAATTGAATAAACCCCTGTCCATCTGGCTCCAGTTGCAGCTTTGAAATTTTGAAAAGATTCTTTACAATTTGGGGCTACTTTACATAAGACCACCTGGACATTTTCAAATTTTTTCAGAAACGGCTCCAATTTTTTCCTTAAATTTCTAGTAATACAGAGTAAAATACACTTTTAAAGGTGGCATATGTCCGATTTTCGCGGTTAACTCTGAATTTTCGAAAATTGCAAAGTTTGAATTTTTCGGTTTCTTTCCCACAACTATAAAATTGAAAACACAGATTTTTCCTTCAAATGAAATTTGTTGTCCATAAATAGTTCTTTCAATAAGGTCATGTAGACTTTTTGAAAATGTTCGTAGTTTTCGTGCAATAAAGCGTTAAATATTTCAACTTTAAAAAATTACATAAACAAGATTTTCTCAAAAACAGCTCCAAATTTTTTCTTTAAATTGTTGGTATAAATGGTACCAAATGCACTCTATCCGATCTCATGAACGGCATAGTCCTCTATTCTGTTGTTTTTTCTAAAATTACAAAAATGTGATTTTTCTTATTTCTCTCTCACGTCAGTAATATTTACAACAGAGCAATCTCTTCACATTATTAGATTTATAGTACGTGTGATTTAAATAATGTCAAACAAGGTTTCTCGAAACTCAACAGTTTTCTATAAAAAAAGAGCTGAAAATTCCGCATTTTCAGAAACACTCAAACACCATTTACTCAAAAATAGCTCCAAATTGTTTCTTCAAATTTTTTCAGTGGATAGTGGTAATTGCATTGTTTCATATGATGTAACGTTTATTTTGGTGTATTCATTTGTTTTTTCAAAAATTACACAAATGTAATTCTTTTGAAATATCTTTCACGCCGTTAATATGCACATTTCCATCTATTTGTATACATTATTACATTTGTAAGTAAAAGTGGTTCAAATGGTTTCGAATGAAGTTTCTCGAGAACTCAGCAAATTCCTGAGGAAAAATAATTTCAAATTAATTAAAATGAGTGTCTGCTCGGACAACATAAAGGGCACTCAGATTTCACGGTAGGTTTAAAAACGATTGCTGTTAGGAAATAAGAGGTGAGGTGAGTCATAAATTGCATTGATCTTATTCGTATATTTTATGCATATGTACTGTGGATAAATACTGTTTGGTGAACAATAATATACACAATGGGAGAACAGCTTTCAGTAAAACATCAAAATGGAATTCTGTATGGTCAATTATGTCACTTACCTCACAACGCAGTAGGGTTTGATTGGGTGTTTTTTTTTCGTTCCATTTACAAAATAATCTGTGCTTTTGGACTAATTCATGAAGTAAGATTTACGTTAAAGATTTTCTACTACAAAATTTAATAATCACTGTAGATAAAATTACTGCTCAGTGAAGAAAAAGTACATAAATAAAAAGTAAGTAAATAATTATAAATAAAACGAAGAAATGCAGAATTAACTTTCAAATTATTACAAAAAAAACTTTTATTTTATGACACCAATGGGTTGCCCAGAATGCGCGTGTTCAAATGTTTGGGTCAAATAGAACGGAAGGTCGTCGTGTACTCGCCAAATAACGTCACCCTAGCTGCAAGGTCAAAGGAGAATGAGACACACGTGTGAGTGCAACGCGAAGGCCAGTGTCACTGCAGCTAAGGTTGCCAACAATGTACAGGTAACAGGAAGACACTCGACAAGCCAAAAGGACGCATCAACACATTTATTTTTATAAATATTTAATTTAGACTAACATCAACTCTATTTCTTCTCTCCATTTGCGATTCAAGTGAAAAGATTCGTTACAAAATGCAGATGAAGATGGTCTGATTGTCTTTTTATTTTAGTCGCTAGACAGAGACACTATCATGCATGCGTGTGTCAGCGTTCAGATAAAAAGGGCATTCAATAATAAACTATAACGAATTATAATACGATGATAATAACGATAATAAATTCAACAATAAACCATACAACGTAGCAGATTTTAGTCATGTGATAAAATAAATGACAACGAATGTTAAAAATTTACTAAAAGGAAGACATATAAAAACAAAGGAGAAAACCAACGTCAATGGAGGGCTGTCTTCCCTAATGAAGGACGTTGGCAACCCTATTGAAGCCCCAGCGCGTAACATGACTAAGCGCGAGGGCGAGGAAGCAAGACGCTGTAAGACTCATTCGTAATAGGGAGTTTTAACACCATTCGTGTGGCAGCGACGTTATGCACTAACAGTCACTTGACGGACCTTCAAGACCTTAGGCCCACGGCACAACCTTGATAGTGCACGCCTGTAGGAGTCTTTACGGTCTCCTCACAAACGGCAAAATCGCTGCCTATAACAGGAAGGTTCACATGTTTCGAACTTTGTAAAGTGATTCTTCAACGTGAAACAGTTACAGTTAATCCTTACTAGCATTCACAACACTGGCAAGAATTAACGGAAAATGTTAGAAAGGTGACAGAAGAAATTCGCCAAAAATAAGTTTGAAGAAATTGAAAGGGTGAAGTTGAAAGAAGACTATCTTCGTGTTAGGTTATGTCTTATGCTCATAACGAACGCCGATATTCGATATTTCCCTACTTAATCGAGAAACTATTCAAAATCCACAGTGCTTATTCATCGCAGGACCTAAAAAACTAAAAGAAATTGCATAATGGAGATTTCTTTACTCTTAATTCAGTACCGTGGTTCATGTGTCTCACCAACAACCTACACTCTTTGATATATTATGCAACTTCTTTGCTCAATGCTTGAAATGCTTCTTTTTTTATAATGCAAATTGCAATAACGCAAATTCTAAAGCTTACCTGAACATTGTTCCTTACGATGGTAAAACGTCGTTAGTTATGTGAGCAATGAGTTTAAGGGTGTGTCTTTACGCTTGGCGCTAACCCCCATTAATGCAAGTGTTGGGGAGACGTGAAGTCATGAATAAGTCATTTTAAGATAAACTCAGCCTACCATTCACAATTTCCGTACATTCAGAACGCCTTTCAACCATGGAATATCTAATCAATACAATAAATATTTAACAAAGAAAATTTGTTAACAATCGTACAGTGGTAAATTAAACGGTGTTAATGATAGGATCACTGATTCTTTACATCATGATAAGTGATTTTACTGCGTCTCTACGGCGAGTGGTGGTTAGTTGTCGGACTCATCACACCTCCAGAGTGCGGGTTTGATCCCTGTCGGCGTGCTTGCGACGTATAAAAGAAACTTGGCTAAATCCAGAGCAACATTCTTCAAAAAACTTGACAATTCCTGTCCTAAACCGAGCCTATTTTCGCGTAGACGGAAAACGCCTGTAGTAATAGAACTGTTCCTCAGACTGTTATTTTTTAGCTCAGTGGTGGCAAATAAAGGAGTTACAACTTCTGGCGACGCTGAAGAAATGGACCAACCTGAGGTGCCCGGCCATTACAAAGTTTTTAGGAACGTTAACGAATCATGATGGCAATTTATACTCTTACAATTGCATTGGTCTGACTTATAAAGCTATAACTTTTTTTTGAAGTACTGCAGCACGCTAGTCCTTGCTTTCGAATTTCGTTAAAGTAAAGGTAAAAGCTAAACGAAAGTTTATGAATTTTCAGGATTACATTTTATATTTATATTGACGTTCACCATTTAAAAGGTTCTTTTTCTGGCTTTATCCAGCCGACTGCCAGTTACCCTTTACGTCCAATTGGGATGCATATTCGACCATACAGTTCACATCAACACACTTGCTACACTCCTCAGATCAGAGGTCAGCAGAATGCGATGCTCTCCGCGACAACATACATGAGAAACAAGGACAAACAACCATGTCCAAGGCGGGACGAGGAACCCGCGGCCCGTCGGATCGAAGCGCTGAATCGGTACTCGCTCTTATCCATCTCGGCCTTCCAGGTAGGCTTCAAATCAGATCCATCGAAAATATTGCACCAAGCTTTTGTGTTCACGTTCAACGTTTAAGTTTCATTGCGAATGATCCTTAATGAAGCGCGCCCACTGCATAAGGCCAGTAGGGGGACTGCTGGCGTGGGCGGCAACCGAGGCCAGCAACAAGTCGTAGGCGCGCCAGCTTCCCGACCCGCTCTACACACACACCGCGCACACACACAGCGCACGCGCGCAGCCGGGATGTGCTTTCCTCGCGAGCAGCAGACGCTGGGCGTGTGCCGGCAAGCTGGCACATCTGCACTTGAAGGCGGGAGATGAAGTGCCCATTGGCCAGGGTTACACACATGACATGTTGCTTTTTTTTTGTTTTTATATCAACCGGACCCTTGGACTTGAATCCGGTAGCTCATCCCAATTGCGGATCTAGAAAGTATTTCATGATGCGGGCAATTTCACTACAGACACCTACAAATATTTTCCAATTTTTTTAAGGTTCCGAGAATTGAATAAAAATGTACAAGTTTATTCATAATGGACATTCATCTTTGGATGACGTGAGATATACATATGGTATTTATTTTGAATGATTTTTTATGTTTTTGATTTATTTAACTAATTAAATTTCAAAACTGTTGACTTTGGGGAACATGGCCCCCGGGTTTATAAACTTTGCGTACTTTCATTGACAAAAACCACTTCCATTGACCATATCTATCTGTCCTCTGAGTTTGTGTATTTTTATTAAACTCGCTTTTTAGGCGACATGAGTTGGCAGTTTATGTTGACTCTCATATTAGCCGACAGCAACCTTTACTGCAAAATCTCAATCATATTTATCCGTTTGCTTGGACAGCCCCCAAGATTAGAAATATGGAATCGAGGACGAAAAGTGTCTCAGGATTTAATTTGGCACTTAGCTACGGTTCTAGTAGGTGCCTCAAGTACGAAATGACCTCTCCGTCCCTCGACATTCCCCGCAATATTGGCCCAGATTTGCGAACTATCTCACCGTTCGCCCATCGAAATTTGCGAGGCGCGCATCGTGGATTCAGTCCACAAGTCTCTTTCTCCATGAAAAAAACGAAATGCCAACTAGAATTATAAATACCTGATATGTCTAGCGTGATTCATATATTCGAAACGATTAGTTTAACAACTATTAGTTAATAAGAAACACGTATCATTTGACGTTCATTTAATACCTTGCATCTAAGTTTTTGCTTTCATGATCATTAGGGAAAAGAAAAGAACAATTACTGTTAATGTTAAATCATGGAAACAAGTATCATTTCGAAATAATATAAATACGATTAATAAAATTATTAATACAAATTGCAGCAATTCTCAATTCGAAATATCAAAAATATATGAGTCGAGGTATTTATACGCACAATTAAAAGATTAACTCTTGAATAGATAGAACTGTTTCTCTAATATTGTTTCTTTCATGTTGGTAAGAAATGCATAAATATATTAAAATAACGTCTGCATTCGGCAGTACAGTTTTTCTGCGATACAATACTTGTTACATATTGTTTAGAATTGTACAGCCCAATGGTAAATAATTCATTAAATATCACTGTTAGAATTAATGATACTTTCATTGTGATGCTCAGTATAGTCTATAATTGTAGAGAAACAGTTATGCAGCAGAAACGATTTCACTTGGGATTTAAACTTTTCTATCGAATTTAATCGTTTAGTTTCATCTGGAAAAGTGTTGTAAAATAATGTACATGTATTATGTGAATTTTTGTAATGAGCTGTTGATACTGTCACCTGATGAATATGATTTCTACGTCGAGTGTTATAGTAATAGACTTCGGCATTTTTTGAAAATATACACCCGCCCTTAAGCAAGTCATTTTTGACAAAAACCACTGATTCTTAAATCAACAGACAAGGTAATGGTAAAATTCCTAAATGATTAAGAGAGGCGTACAAGAATCACGTGGGTGGGATTTGGTTATTATTCGTACAATGCGTTTTTGTAATCTAAAAGTCTGGGAGCTATAAGATGTATTTCCCCAGAATATTATGCCATAACTCAGGCGGGAATGAACATTCGCGAAATATACACAACGAGCAGTATGAAGGCTGGTTGAATTTGAAAGAATAGCATAATGAACTTAATTTTGTGTTCAATTCATGTAAAATGACGTTCCATTTAAGATTTGACTGAATTGAGAGACCTAAAATTTGGTTCTGTAACATCAGTCAATGGGACACGTTCATTTCAATGGAGCACAGAATGGTTTCTTTGAAATGAGAACTGCATTGAAACCGATTTTTTCGTTCACTATTAATTTGTTATTTCGAACCAATTTGAAAATCTGATATTGTAGTATTTACGGTTTCTTATTGCAAAGGATGTTCGTATCATTCGCAAAGAGAACAGTTCTTCCGTTGCGAATCGTCGAGGGCATATATAGTTAATTTATGTTGATGAGTTTATTTTATAAAAGCGTTTTGTTCAATTTGAAAGTACGTATGTTTATTATGCTCAACCTTATGATTTAAGTTAAAATTTTGAATCCTCAAATTGTGCCTCTAAAGCATCGAGAAATTACAAGTAAACAATGCACTTTATCTGCACTTATTAATTTAACTGAAGTTGAAAACAATACAGCAAACAATTATTTTAAATGTATAAAGTACCATGCATGTAAGAAATGATTCGTTTTAATTTGTGTGAATCCAGGCAGTGCCTATCGTTTCTACTTTAAAGTCCATTCAAGGCAGAAGGAACTACAGAAAATTTGGTAGCCATGAGAACTGCGTGAGTTTGCAAGTTAAACAATGGATTGTTCTCATGAAGGAACCTTGTTGAACATTTGAAGGTGAAAAAGAAGTACATATCACACAACTCATTTTTATCTTGTGTTGTGCCAAGAATCAGTAGGAATGTCATCAGTATATGATAACGTAAATTATGCAAGAATAAACTGAAATATTTCTTTAATTTGCAGAATTTGCACTAAATTATTGGCTTTTAAAATTTTAAAATCAGAGCACGCTAGACGCGTGCAAAAATTCCCAATATTTAAATCAATGAGCTTGTCTTCATAAATTGTATATGAGTTTACTCATTAAAATAGTATCTGTAAAGTTGTAGATATCAATAATTTTATTGCACCTTTCCAAAGCTGCCATAATGTTTGAAATATTATTAAAAACGCAATGCCCTAGAATTATTAAAATTATTTTTCATTTTAAAATTACTAAAATTTATAGAAACACAAATTATATGCAATCTTCCTGAATTTAATAAGTATGATATTACAAAACGTTAGTTTTTTTTAAAGACTGATTATATTAATGAAATTTGATGTAAATGTTCACAATAAATAGAACGATTTGACCCTAGAACATTAACAATAAATTTCACAGCTTGCACTGAAAGCCTACACAAGCGCTTAACAAGATAGATACTATCTAAAATAAGAAAGGCCTTTGTTCGTAGGATCTTATTCATTGTCTCGTTGATATAGCTTCCTTCGCTTCTAGTGCCCATGAGCTACTTATATTTTCAGGACCTCGCGACAATAAATGCCCCGGATTCTCTAGAAACAGCTCAAATCGAGACATCTGAAAAACATTACAAGTCAAGAGGGCAACATAAAATAGAACACAGTATCTACGCGGAATGATGCGGGCAAGGACAACCGGGGATGCGGAAAACTGGGGACCATGACCTGACCTGATTCCAGAGAGTAAATACGTACCCGCTTAACAGTAATGTTCGCCAGTGATTCAAGAGGTTGCAGTCCGAAGCAACAGTGCAAAAAAGTTTCCCATCCCCTAATAAAGCTATTAACACAGTTGGTTTTTCAAATACCGATCAAAATGTAGATCAATCAACACACTAAAGGCAAAATCAACAGACGTAAGAATAGAATTTTACAAATTTTATTAACACCAATTTATATTAAGGATAACTTCATGAATACGATAGAGAATTATTTTAAGAAACTACCTTTACAAGTAACTATTATGTAAAAGCCCTTGAACCTCGTTGATTCGAATTTCAATATTCAGACGCCTCTACATTTCGAAATATTGATCACTTTATTAGAGAAACCTCCGGAGCCGAAAACTGGAGGTTATTTAAAATGTTTAGTATTTTTCTCCTGAAATTGAATATTTTACAAAACGTCAGTTTCAAAATCATTCAAATCGAGCAAGCAAAAAAATCCTCGCCGAAATCGAATTCACTGAGACGACGATGACTCAAAAAACCCAGCAGCAGCCTATTATGATATTATTTCAATAGCTGATTTAATAGAATCACCATGAAACGTGTAATTTGCATGACTCATTTTGCATGTATTTTGACTTCATAATAATATATAAAACACGTTTCTGATTGTCGTATACATCATACCAATACGAGTTTTATGATAGAAGAGTTTTTTAAATTTTTATCGCTATTATAATATTAGATTAAATTATTATTTTAAAAATTGCTGTGCAAAATATTTACATAATGGGACTTTCCCACGCAACTCCTAACGTAATCAATTCATTTCACCTCCTTCAAAAAAATTCAGAGAAGAGGTTTCGCCAGATTTATTCATCAGTAGGATGTCACATGCTTCGTCTTAACTCAGGATCTCAAGAAAATGCGAATTGATGGAATCATTATATGCTTCTAAAAATTCATAAGCCTTACGTAAAAAAATGAGAAAATTCGGTTAATCTTTTCTATTACGTAAAGTCAGCTCTGTAAAATAGATTTGGAACTTCAACAAATTTTAAAACTTATAATATTAAACGTCATTTTTACTCACTGCCGCTCTCTGGTGAGTTATTCCGATGCATCTGCCAGCCCGAAAACTTTCCCCCTCTGAGTACACAAATAATTAGTTATGCTACAACTGCACGTACTTCCTCTATTATTTATAACAATGAAGTAATAACTTTAAACTAGTTGGACCCAAATACATGACTGAGAATGCTTCCAACACGCAAATATGTTTGCCCAGCCTGGTATTTAAATTCGGAGCACATGGTACCGCGATCAACGTTCTCATCCATTAAAGTGACGCGTTGATTATATTACGATTATCATGTTAAGATACCAACATATCAACCACAAAGTCGAACTATTGCAAGTTTTGGAATTCCAGAGGTTTTAACGGAAATCGTACCTACGCATTATTAACCAAACTTTGTTCCATTGGAGTAAATAATTTAAACAAAAATTTGAAATTACCAAGGGGTCATGTAAAGTTGCTAGTATTAGATCCACAAGATATCCCACAAGGAAGGAGAGACGTAGGCAGGTCAACGAAAAGTGGACACCGGAACAAGTTGAAGCCTAACCTTGTTAGTAGAAGTAGCTTCATGTAAAGTACTCCCAAAACTTGCAATATCTATTTAAAATTTGGGGGGGGACCGGGGCACCGAGATCGATCTGAAAATATTCAGTTTGGTGAAAATTCACTCTAGTTTAGGCGCTAAAGTTGCACATATATCCGGACAATCGGTCATTCGGGCAAGCAAACAGTCGGTTACTCAACAGACGTTTTGAAAATATCCACTTTTCGGAATCAGAGAACGCGAGAATGTATATTTCCTTCAAACTCGAGATCTATTTTTGTAGCATTACATATACACAATGCACAAACACAAAAAACAACATACAAATACAAAAATACAAAATCTCTACACCATGTACACGAGAAAGTAACTTTCGTGGTCACTATGTGATATAAGGCAGAATAACTCTGAAGACATTAAGTTTTAAGGACACTCCTACGAAAACAAACCAATTTCTATTTTCTGTATGTAATGATTAGGGGCAGTTTTTACTGAAATGTCATTTTTCCTCTTCACCTTAGAATAATGACGTTTTACTACAGGCATTAATTTTATGTTATGAAAAAAGGAAATGACCCGTTTTATGTCTTTTGCATTGTTCGTCGATTTCGACTAATAGGTCTTTTTTACCTTTTACCGTCATATTAATGCATTTTCGCTGATTTCATTGATTTTAATATCATTTTTAAAGGACCTTGCATCAAATAATATTTACGAGATGCAACAATTGTTCTCCACAAAATTCCTGAGTAGCCTATTCGATTTCTCTGCTCAGAAATTATGTCAGCCGTTGCCTGTCAGCACCATTGTCGTTCTGCGATTTCTAGGTAACTAAAGACAGATAAATAACAGTCCACACCAAAAGTTGGCGCGTTGAGTTCACTTGAACGAATGGAAGAAGCCTCGATCACATCAGCATCATTTCCCACCAGCGTGAGGTTAATCCGAGATGGTTTTGATCACATTTTTACGTCATTTTCTTTACTTTCAGGGCATTTTAAAAACATTTTAAGAGATTTTTCGATCATTTTGGCGATGTTTTAGGTCATCAAAACCCGCCGCCCAGTTATGATTACTTTGCCTGTGTTTTGGGTATTCTCCAACTAAGTTCGCTTGTAAACAATAATATAAATGAAAAATAAAGTTAGTGTGACCTTATTTATACAATTATACATTTCTTAAATGTTTATTCGTCATTTTCAAATATAAACTGCAATTTTATTTTTCCCCCGTCGCCTCTTTTCCCTCACTTCAACCGCAACTGTCAAGGCCTTTCACCAGAGGGCGGTTTTCTCCAAAGCCGCGCTCTCGCACGAAAACCAACCTCAGATGCCAAAACGAAAAAGGGAGCCAACAATTTCTGGGCACCTCTGGGCTCCCTTTTCCATTTAACTTTTATGTCCATATAACATATTTTACTAATAAACGACTAAAGCGTACTACAAGGTGAACGAAATCATAATTTTAATGAAATGCAATTGAGTTTCCAGATGGTTTGCGGAACCTGTTTCAAAATGTGTATCGATTCCCAAATTGTCAGCAAAGAGGAAATTGAAGAACCGATCTTATTTACAGGACTAAAATGTTTTATGAAATACTCGGGGCCCCTTTCAAAACTTTAAGGGGGGGGGCCTGGCCGCACGTCTTTGTCCTGCCAGTCACCTCCGGGCACGCGCGACAATGGGCGGAGGTTTGGGGTCGGTGGCACGCGCCCCCATCGCGTCGCCGCCGCCGCAGAGCCGCTCCCCGCCCGCTCGCGGCCACGCCCTCCCTGCCAGCCCTATGCGCGCGCACGCTCGCTTCGATTTCCCGATTCCGGCGGTGGGGCGGCGCCGGGGCGGATGCAGCGGGTACGCAGTTACGTGCTCCGCAGCGCCCGGGAGTGGGTGAAAACTGGTGTTTGCATGTCCGTGAGTCATGCGAGTCAGTAATTTTGAAACAGATTATGGTCGCTTTAAAGAAATGTATTCAATGGGAAAAACGTAATTCAAGAACATAAATGGAATTACAACTTTTTAACAAAACATTATAAGAGCAAAGGAAGAAAAATAAACTACTTTGCATTTAATAATGATGTTAAAGTAGATTCGATAGCGTTAGCGGCGACGATAAAAGCATCGTAATCGAACACATTACATCTGTTCAGTGAAAATAAAAATATAATTTCCGTTCAGGCGAAAGAAAGAGAATCAGTTAGGAGAATGGACAGATCACTAGTAAGTTCATTTGACCAATAAAATGAATCAATTGTTTATGTTATAGCGTGAAATTGAAGAAGGAAAGAAGAAGGGAAGAAGAAGAAGAAGAAGAAGAAGAAGAAGAAGATGATGATGATGATGATGATGATGATGATGATGATTCACTCATTCTCTTTTTCAGGCATTTTTCATATTTCCTCTCCGTTTCTTCCTATCTTCCTCATATTTTCCTACATGGGGACATGACTTCCTGTTACGTTACCCAACATATTACCTTGTTCGCTCTGTATTTCTATTCCTCTTCCTTCAGAACAAAAAAAAAACATAAAAACAGTCAATATAGGCAGTCTCCTAAATCAAGAAATATATTCAATAAGACGATAATGGGTTTTACATAAAACAGAATGTGGATATTTAAAAGTGGCCCAGGAAATTGGTGAGACTCGTCCGACCAACCTCTAGTTATCGATGGCAATGAAGATACTTTAGGTATCCCAGGTAACGCTCTATGAGCTTTAGCTCATACAGATACGTAATATGCTGTTTTGGAATTTTCCGGATTATATTTTGAAATGATTGACCAACTAAATTTTATTTTATATGAGATTTCCTTTAATCAACGACTATCCGGATGAAATTGTAGATAGCAAATGATAACTTAAGTTATTGTCGAATTTTATTCCTTTGTAGAGTTACTATTTTCCGAAGCAATGTGCTTCTATCTTCATCCATATTACATATCTGTATGAGCGTGAACTAAAAACAATAAAAATTATAAATAAAAGTACTTTAAAATACATAATAACAAGAAAGGAAACGCAAATACAAGTATGGATCTAGATCCGTAGATGGAGGCTTACCTTTCTTTTCAGAACGAATGGTTAATTGAATAGAGGTGCGTGCAAACTCTTTAGCAAAACATCCTTATAAGATTTCACCTCTGTGAGGTGATGTGAAGCACCTGATGGGGGCGGGAGCAACTGGAGAAACGTCCGTGGAACTGAAGCGGTCAAGAAAAGGAGAGAGGAGAAGTGAGTAAGGAGAATGTGGGGCTAATAAATACAAGAAATTTAAAAAAATATCTCATTAATAAATAATATTGTCGTATGCTTTAAAGAAATTATTGTTCTCCAAATTGGTGTTCATAGAATTGTGATTTTTTCACGTCTCGAAACCAGACGGAAAATCATTTGACAAACATTGTTACCAAATTCTAAATGGTGTGAAGTCATGAAATTTTGTTTTTGTGCGTAGGATTCTCTATCTCTATATCATTGGAATGTTCTTTCATTCTTTGTGATAATGTACATTTTGTGTGCCCAATATATCGTTCGTGGACTGCAGAAGTGACACAACAAAGAAATCAGGTGTTGAGAAAAAGGAGATTGAAGTTCCACCTTGTATTGAAAGCATCATTCCCCTAGACACTTCTGCCATTTGTTGATGGAATGCTATACTGTAAGGTATACTGCTGTTGCGGTTGGAAGGTAAACCAATCTGCAATTCTAGAAAGTGCATGCACTTAAAATTCATATTTTTTAGTTGTTCCACTATTGCAGACTACGTGCGATATTATTCCAATGTAAATATATTATATAAACTATATTTTATTTTTTTTTCATTGTCATTTGATCTTTCATATTGTTATTTTTTTTGTTTTTAGCTTGAAATGTATCTGCAGATGGAAGCACATCTGTGTCGAAATGTAGTAACACTACAAAAGAACAAAAAGTCTGCAAGAGCTTGTTAAATTTTCATTTACTATCCAAAATTTCGTCCTGATTGTCTTAGTAAAAGAAATTTCCCATAAAAAAAAATTTACTTGGTGAATCATTTCATATGATCAAGTCTTCAAATTTCTAAAATAGCACATTATGTTCCTTCTATGAAGTAAAGCTCATAGAGCTTTACCTCGGACACTTACAAGGTATCTACGTAACCTTGGATTACTAAAGCTAGTCAGGGTTTGGCACGATGTCCTCACCTCTGTGAGCATTGACTTTTCCATACCTTTCTTCGGTGTAAGGAAGTAAAATCTCTGTACAAAAATTGTCTTATATCGTCGTCATTTATTGAAAACAATGTACAACATTTAACATTAAAAGTATTTGTAAACGAGTTGTCAATATTCTAAATATAAAATTGTTCGAATTTCAAACTTGCCTACAAGTACTCATTCAATATATGTAGCAGATAATCTACTTACTATTGCGTAATAAATAAGTAAATTAATTATTTAAAAGAAGTCCTCAGAGGCGCGAATCTCTATACTTCAATAAAACAGGACAAATGGAAATTTTTTAATGTGATTAATGCGCTCTGTATGAAGGGCCTCCAGCTCAATGAGGCCGTTTGATGATCAAACACATATATGCACGTATGACAACCTTTGTATGTAATACTCATTTAGGTAATGGAAACTAATACAGTTTACGACAAATATGTATTACATGCAATGTTCAAAGTAGTTTGCCATACGAGTTACCAGCACTGCAAATCCCATGCCCTAGTGGAGAAGCGCGATCACACGAAGAGTAGCGCGGCCGAAAAATACCCTCGGAATCCCCGGGTGACGCACAGTGCCTCACCCCGCGCAGCGGACGCCGTAAAAATCTCGACAAATAAGCAGGCGGCGGCCGCCGAAACGCGCGCAGGGCGAATCGATGCAGCGGCGGCGGGCTGCAGCGCTCGGGCGGGCGCGCCACGCGGCCGGGCAGCGGTGGGGTGCGGACACCGAGAGGGAGGGGTGGCGGAAGGGGGGAACGGGAGGGGGGGGAAACCACCCCGACACCTGCCTGCGCGGGCGAGATAAGGCCTCGGGCAAATTGATGCCCTCCCTGCCGCCCTCTGCCCCCCTCGCGAGCGCCCCGCTGGCACGAGGCGTCTCATGGCGACGCTCCCCGCAGCCTCCGCCACATCACCACCTCCACCACCACCACCACCACCACCACCGCCGCCGCCACCGCCACCGCCACCGCTGTCGCAGCTGGTGACACACACTGGGCCAAAATACTCTACGACTCCTGATCAAAAAAAAAATTGGTATGGGGTATCTTTGTTAAAACGCCATGGACTTAGTTTGTATCTACTTTAAAGTCAAAACACTTAAAAAGTTTGTGACGTACTATGGGATTTGTTCCTTAAATTCTAGTGTCTCTACCCTAATCCATATTTTACAAGTTGAATAATAAATACAGGTGAAACGAGCATTTTTTGGGATGAATTGATAAGAACATATTCGCTCTCGTGTTAAAAACTACTTGCAAAGGCAAATCAGCTGTATATTTTGGTTATTATCCTCATCATGTACTTCGTAAAAGAATCATGGAAAGGACAACACGGAGAAGGATAATTTGAATGATTATATTTTCTAAAATAACTCTTGAAAACATGTATAGAGAGTGAAGTTACATGTCCAGCAGAAATTAATCGGTCATCTCAGCATTCGCTCAAAGGATCAAGAAACTGAAGAAAGAAACAACCTGAAGGAGATGGGGATCATTGACCAAAACCGACTTTATCTTGTCATCGTAAAGCTTTCCTTCATCTTCAGGAAGCCCGAGCCTTCGAAATTAATTCTCTGTCTAGTATAGAATCAAATTAAGCGAAATGTTTCTGTCCTTACGAAATGCCATAGTTCTAAATTCTACTGTTACGAATACCCTTTCCTGTTCGCAATTCTCAATTTCCATAGCTGCTCAAATGCTACTTACCATAAAGTAATTGTTATTATAAATGATGTTTTGACTGTTTCCCGGGTGGAAATGTCAATTCTTTGAACAATCTTTTTTATCTACAGCGGCAGATCTATAACGTCCTCAAAGTTCCAAACACATGCTCCAAATGGTACGAACAGTCACCAAAACTTGCGTCACCTGTTAGGCCGTGCATTGCATGACCAACAAATCATGGAGAAGAAAATCATGAGTTATTGGTGTTACTGTGCCATGAGAACAGAACGTCGAAACCAAGTATGCAGATTAGTTTGAAATCGAGACCAGCCAGATGTGGTCGTAAAACACAGGTCGTATTGATAGTTGTCACAGTTCTTGGATTTGTTTCACAAATATAAGAACTTGTCCAAAATTCTGGGTCATTCATAATACTCTAAATTACAAAATATCGTGTTATTGAGAAGGCGAAAAGCCACAGTTTGCGCAAAGTATTGTAGAAGCACCTACAGATGCTAGATCTGCTCCTTAGAAATCTGAGTAGATTTTATATTTAAATAAACACGTAACATCTGAAGTTGGGTGTTTAAGGAATAATAATAATAATAATAATATTAACAATAATAATAATAATAACAATACATTAATACAATATATTTATTGGTAAATTAGGAGTGACATTTTGAACTTATTTTCCGCTGATACCATTGATTTTAATATAATTTTAATGATACTTGCTTCAAATAATATTTACGACGTGCAACAAATGTTCTCGCAAAAATTCCTGAGTAGTACATTCGATTTGTGCTCAGAAATTGTAATGTCAGCCGTTGTGAGTATGTAATCTAAGGTAAGTGGATCAGGTGTAGGCGTGACTTCGGAGGCCTGTGTTCAATCCCCGTGCTGGCCATCCTGACCGGGTTTTCGTGGTTTCCTTCGGTCATCCAGGTGAATGCTGCGATGGCTATACTCAAAGGCCATGACTGCGAAACCGGCGTCGCTAGCCGAATTCGTTAGCTATGTGAAGTTCGAGGCTTCGCGGGTTCCTGGTTGAGCGACCACTAGGAACGCCGGGATTTAACGACGCCGAGGTCAATTGTCATTTACGGGACGTATGCTAATTCCTAAATACAAATCTTAGGTCCCTGTGACGCCTATCATCGCCATTGTCAGTTCGGCCAATTTCGGGGTAACTAAAGACAGATAAATACAGACTCAATACAACTGAAGACAGTCCGAACCAAAAGTTTGCGAGCTGAGTTCCCTTCAACGAATGGAGGACGCCTCGATTACATCAGAATCATACAACAGCTTGAGATCTTCATCTGAGCTGGTTTTGATCACACTTCTATCATCATTTTTCTTTACTTTCAGTGCATTTTAAAATCATTTTAAGAGCATTTTGTTTATCATTTTTGGCGATGTTTCAGGTCATCAAATCCGCCCTTAATCATCATTATTATCATCTTCCAACCATGTCGTTTATTTGAAACCGAAGTTTTGAAATCAATTCCGATCTTGGGTCCTCCATGTAGCATCTGCACGATTTTTCTCTTCCTGTGTGCTCTAGAATCTTTTTTCTATTACTGTCTAAAATGTTACTATTACTGTCTAAACTAGTTACCTGAAAGATTTAAATCGAATGCATATCATGGAATAAGGATATCGCAGCAACAACAAATATTTACATGAAAATTGCAATTGATCTTCAAAGTTCATAAAATGACAGTTCAAAAGGATTAAATCTGTTTTAGCATTGCATGTGTGTAATTGAGACATACTGCTACAAATTGCTTTTAGATATATTTAGTCATTAAAACAAATGTTGAAATATAAACTGACTTCTAACAACTTTTTAAAAGATTAACGCAAACAAGAAAAGGTTATTTTAAATTCTTCAGTTTTAATAACTACATTAACTTACCCTTTTAATTTGTTCGTAGTCACATTTCCAAAGCACGTAAATGTTTTGTGTGGATGTGGCGCCATTTCCGCCCACTGCGATGTCGCTGCCGCTATCCCACCCGCCTACCACCCCTGCAGCAGCCCCTTGTGCCGCCCTCCCTCGCTGCAAGCCCGCCACGCCCCGTCCTCCCTGTTCTCGTTTCCATCGTTTCTGCTACCACTGCCGTTTCCCCTGCCTCCGCATCTCCAGCCAACGCCTCATTCCTTCCTCCCTCAACTAACTCTTGTAACATCTTCAGCACCATGTTTCCATGGCTGACTGTCTCTCCGTCTTTCGGTATGTTCCCGGCATCAACGCCTACACCTAGACCACCCTGACCCTTCTCTTCCTCGTTGGCCTTGATCTTCAACCTCATGCTTTTCATTGCCATTCCTCAATTCCCCCACATATGCCACAGTTTTTTCCACTTCCGTTCACTCCGAAAGTCCACCCAACCAAACCACTGTTTTCTATCGATTATCCCCCTTACTTTTACTTTCGCATACCCCTCTACTTCCGTCACATCTACCTCGGTGCCGACCTTCCTTCTCCCTGTCCTCCTTACATCTTGGACCAAGTCTCTCCACTGCCGGTCGCGACCCGCGCCGCCACCCCTTTCCCCATCTCCCCATTTGGCCGCCCTCCACCCGCCGCCGCCGTCCACTCGCCTGCAGAACGCTGATAAGGCAGGCGCACGCGCAGCCACAATCCGCGCGGCCTCCCCGTGGCCGCACCGGCGCTGCCCCCGCCGCGCCACGCCCACTTGCCTACTGCGCCCCACGCCCTTGCCCACTGCGCCCCACGCCCTGCCCCACTGCGCCCCACCCCTGCCCACTGCGCCCCACGCCCTGCCCACTGCGCCCCACGCCCTTGCCCACTGCGCCCCACTCCTTGCCCACTGCGCCCCACGCCCTTTCCCACTGCGCCCCCCGCCCTGCCCACTGCGCCCCACCCTCGCCCACTGCGCCCCACGCCCGCCCACTGCGCCCCACGCCCTTGCCCACGGCCCCACGCGTCAGAATTAG
>CAXIVR010001719.1:0-30493 GCA_964035755.1 Teleogryllus oceanicus
TCTCATCTCTCCTCTTCTCTCCCCATTTCTCTCATCTCTCATTTCTCTCTCACTTTCTCTCCACTTTCTCCTCCTCCACTCTCTCTCATCACTCTCTCTCTCTCACTTTCGATCTCTCTCACTCGATCTCTCTCACTCTGATCTCTCTCTTTCTCCACTTCTCTCTCTCTCACTTTCTCTCTCTCACTTTCTCTCTCTCACACGTTCTCTCTCACACGTTCTCTCTCTCTCTCTCACGTTCTCTCTCTCTCGTTAGAAGGATCTGAATGTTTTTAGGACATGCATCTGAACCTTTTCTGAAATTGGGTGATTACAGGAAGTTACCATTAACAGGGGAATAAGTGAGTGGTATACTAAAGATATAATTAAACATTAATTGGAAGTTACAAACAGATGTGATTAATAAATACTCTCTCAAAAGAAAAGAAAGTAGTGAATATATTTTAGATATGTTGACATTCATTAGAAATTGGCAATTAAAGAGATTAATGAATTCTCTTATAATACAAATAGAAATAGTGATTACACCGTGAGCCATTACCAATTGTTGTTGATTGAATGAAAAGATGTTACCTTCATGTGCTGGTTCTCGCATGATGCGATTGCAAGTACGTCATATCAGATAATTATATAGGTAAAATTAACTGTTTAAGTCGTTGCAGTCAATTGAAACATTTGAAATATTAATGCACCAGTTTGTGATAATGTACATGTTATAAAACAGTTGGTAATATGAATTTATTTAGAATCTAGCATGAGATTACGTTTACATCACACCACATTGAAATAAGTTTGTGAATGCTCACACAGATGTATATATGACGAGATGTATATATACGAAAACATTGTATAACAGTATGAAACTAAGCGCACAAGCAATTGACTGAAGTATTACTGTTAAATGGTGCAACTTCATAGAGCCATGAGGGTGTGCAGTCTGGGGAACTCGAAACAGATCTGAAACGGAGTCCCAATGCCCAACAGAACTTTTCGGTGCGAGGTCCAAGGAGCAACTGACTTGCTAAAGCGGCAGAGACGTGCAGACTTGTGCCACAACTACCTCAGTAAATAAAAGAATTTGAATGTTTTAAGCAACAGGTTCAGACAAAAGACATACATTTTGGTTTCAATAAAATAGTAGGCGTGCCAACCTTACAATCAGGTAACAGGATCGTAAATCTATTTTACGATGCGTACTGTATTTAATATATTTCTTAACTAATAAAGCTTTGGATTGTACGAAATATGCTTTTATGAAGTCTGTACATTTTCCATTTTTGTCAAAGATAAATACCAATTTTTATTAAACTGTGTTATCGACTCCAAAAGACTCTAAAAATGGAGCATCACAAAGTGTTGTAATCCTTCAGCAAAGTAATACATTTTACTTTCTGCCTTACTACATAAGAAGAAAAACATTGTAAACTAGCAACTTTCCGACAAATAAAACTCTCATTACAGACCTCTGATAACGAAGAAGATAATTAATATTGTTTATATGTATGGTAAATGACTTCCTGTAAAACTGTAGTCAGAATTCATGTCTTATAGGTCCTCAATACCGATAAATGGATTGTCGGCTAAAAGTCTATATATCAATGGTAAACGCTAGCCCCTAAACCGTTCAACCTATTTTCTTAAACATTGATTTTAACACTGATAGATTTGAACTAACTCAAGGTCCTGCGATGTTTTTACGTATATATTGATTTTGAAGTATTTTACATAATGTCTCAACATTTTCAAAATTTTCAAAATGTTAATGACAGGACTGCCCACCGCACCTCCTTCTGCTGGAAAAGTTTTGAGGTATTATCTGAAAGTATCAGTTCGGCATTACCTGCAACTGTGGAATGTAAACGTGCTTTACGTAGTCCTCGATACAATGCTAAAACGAGTTAGAGTTGAAGTTGATATAATTAGAATATTACTTGAAGAATTATGGACTGATAGATTGATGCATTTGATTGTGATGAACTGAATAATTGGGGGAACTCTTTCACAACTAGTGACAGTGAACTAAGCGGTGATGAATACTGTGAAACTCGTCTGCATTTTAGAAGTATTTCAAATAATGCGAATAACATTTACAATGAAAACTAATAAACAAACACAATGGAACAAATGTCCTTAAGAAAATATTGAAACAAAAAAAAAAAACATCATAAGTCATCTTCCTGGCTAAAAATAACTGCGAAAAGTACTAAACTTGCCTTTAAATGGTTTTTCAGTTGTTGATGAAATAATTATCAGACAACCACATACACTACTATTTATAGAGGCAGCATTGCAGGAAATTATCTGAAACAGCACAGGGCCAACTTCTTCACTACAGCTACCTGTGTCACCTGTTCATTTACTTCGTTCTCTAAGCGGATGGCAGACGCCGTGTCCCTCAATCGTTGGCGGTCGCATCACATTGCGGACGGATGCAGACGCTCTTCCAACATTCTTACTTTCGCGAAAGATAAATGCAAAACTCGTTAACTAAACCTAGAAATGCGCGAACATCTCTCATCTAAAAATACCTTCCGTTATCGATAAGCTTGCGCTGTGCGTTATGGACGTCCTGATATCTTGCACGCAACCCTGTATAAATCGCTTCTTTCCAGCCTTTCATAAAAGGCGCGCTAAGTCCTCGTAAAGCGAGTCGCCGGTGGCCGCGGCGGCGCGTAGTCGCGTTGGGCGGTGGCGCCGCGTGTCGGGCGGAGGTGTCGGAGGCAGCCGGGGACACGGAGCGGTGCGACGCTGCGAGGTAGCAGCCGCCTCGGCGCTCTTGGCAACGCTCTGCGGAATCAATCGGAGTGCCGCGCACGGGTCACAAACACTGGCACGGAGAGGCGAAAGAAAGGTTCAGAGAACGTGGAGGAAATGTGCGAGGAGGCAGGATGAGGCGGAAGATAAACAGGGAGGGAAGACGCAGGCCAGAGGGAGAGGCGAGAGATGTGAGGGAGAGGGGGAGGGAGCGAGGCGAGGGGAGGGAGGCCTGGCAGAGGAGGATGGCAGGTGGGGAGAGGCAAGGAGAATAGGCTGGATCCGGGGACGGGAAGCAGCAGGTTGAGGCGAGTGAGGTGGGGAAGGGAGAGTTGCGAGTGCGGGGACAGGAGGAAGGGAAAGACAGGGCGAGACGTAAGAGGAGAGGCGGGGAATCGGGAGAGGCCGGGAAGCGGGCCAGGGGTGGGAGGTGACGTGACGCGTGGAAAGTGGTGTGAGACGGGAAAGAGGAGGAGGCAGGGAAGGCGGGGAGGCGGTAGACGGGGAGGGCAAGGGAGAGGCGGGGACGTTGAGGAGGCTGGGAGACGGAAAGAGACGGGGAGGTGGGAGGCGTTAGGAGGCGGGGGTGAGAGGGCGGGAGGTGGTTAGGCTGGAAATGGGGGAGGAGACGGGGTGGAGGGCAGACGGGGAAGGGGGAAGGTGGGATGGCGGGGAGGCAGGAGATGCAGTGGCTGAGAATATAGGGGGCCGGGAGGAGCAGGGGAGAGGCAAGTAGGCCGGAAGGGCGTCCTGGTGAGGGATGGGGAGGCCACCGCAGTACTATCCCACCCCTCAGCCCCGAGACACATACGCGCCACCTTTGTGTCTCCTCCTCGGCTAAGTAGGAAAATACTCAGGTTTGCTCCGAGCCATTGATTTCAGCACGTCATAGAGGCTGGGGTATATTGCGTTTTAAATTCAGACCAAAATTGTGGGTAAACAAGAATTTCCTCATTCAAAAGGAAATATTAACGGCTACTAAAAACCACTATAATGCCAGAAAAGGTTTTAGACATCAGTCAGCAGCGGCAACTGTTCTTTACAAGGTTCTCCAATAGCTTATCAGATTTCTTGCAATATTCAGCTTCTAAGAACGTTTCTAAAATATGAACAGTGAAACTAGAGGTAGTTTCGTGATGAAAGGCACTTTTAATCGAACATAGAAATAAGGTTTTGAACTGTTTTCAACCGTGAAGTTTCAGTGGTTGACAAAAGTGTTAAAAGCATAGTTAAAATTTACTGATTAGCTTCTTGAGACAATATATCTTAATTTTCTGAAATTATTTTATCATTACTGATAAGAGTAATGCTTCCACGTGTATCTATATGGCCAAACTGAGTAAGAGAAGGAATTTTGGAATTATAAAAACGTTCAGGTGGTGACTGTACATTGGTATTAGGACAAAAATGCTTTCACATGGATTTCTACATCATTATACTAGACGCAACCTCGAATATTGTGATTACAGTCGAAGTAGATTTAGGAAGAAGAGAGGTTAAAATTGTAGCAACTAACAGTATCTGAATAAAGGAGAGTTTTTATCAAAACTCGTAGTAGTATATGACTTATGTCTTACAGTGTGAAACTGAGAGCTTAATAGCAAATACCTTCTCAAATTATTTGCAACATTTGTAATTTTCGAAAGTTAAGATAATTCTTTGATCTATCCGACAAATGAATAAATAAATATTTTGTAGATTTTTTAAGAAAAATATAAATTGGTCATGATTTAAGCAAAAATTCAAAAATCTACTCGTTTTCAAAAAATTGAACATGAATTTATTTAAAGCACTAATGTTTTACTTCTCTTGCCTACAATATACTTTGATCAGTAATAGGGAAGTATTGCAATGATGCAGGAGATTGCGTTTTCAATTTTTCGAACGACAATCTTGAATTGTGGCCCTGATAACCAAAAGATGCGTGGCCTTGTTCTTCTAGAACGTATATTCCTCTATAAACGATAAAAAGTCAAACTTCATGTTTTCGATTCTTGATATCGAAAATTGAATTGATGACAAACCATCTGTCCGTCTGTCTCTCTGTCCGTCTATTGTCTCTCAGTATGTGGACAACACTAACCCTTAAAACGTTGGGATGATTTTCTTCAAATGTAGATATTCTTTGGTCGTTCTGAATGAACTAGACACCCAGATAGTTTAAAGCGGGGAATTTGAGGCCTTGCACATGCATACTTACAACATTTGTAATGTTTTCTAAAATGCTCCAAATTGTTTGTTTAAAAATGTGCACATATAGGTAAAGGACGCTTAAAACTGATGTGATCTGATTTTTCTTGAACACTCAGGATTGTCGAAAATGGTATATGTTAAATATTTTAATATAAATAGAATTCAAATTCAAATACCTCAATAACAAAGTGTCGTAACAGTACAACAGTTATTTATATCAAGAATATCAAAATGATTCTATTTTATATCGTAAAAAGTAAATAGCAAATACGTAATGGCGGGCATCCTCCTTATTGGTGACTCGCTGTTGCAAGACATCATTTGTATTATAAATATTGACGCACAGAATATGAACATTTCATTTAGTCAATATAATATTTGCGTTAAAAAATTAAAAACAAAAACAATCGTATGTTTTCATTCTTGGGCATTTTCCCCATTCCTGGTTTCCTGTCGAAACGACAGACACTTCTTACTATCTTGCGCTTTGGAAATATTGTAGGTTTTTAAATGTTTGTTGAGTCTCTGATATCGAAACAAACTATACGACATTGCATATATCTCTAACTTGGCTGGAGGTTACATAGTTTCTTTCAATATCTGTATTGGAAATTGTAATATAGAAACTGATAAGCGAAAAGAAAACAATATAAAATTAATTAGTTATCAATTCTAGTGTACCGTTTTCTAAAACGAAATATGCCTGTAACAAGTTTGTAATTATTATAAATCAGTGTTTTTTCTTCAAGCTTCGCTTTATCCACTGAGAAAATGTTGAGGTAACCTCTGACTTACTTCTGAACATTCATGTAGCTTCACTATGGGTACGTTTTATTAAGCGCTCTCTTGCTAACTGTATTAGAAGCAGAGTCGAGTATGGATTGTTATTTGTTAGTAATACTATAAAATAAAATCTGTACTTCATTTACAAAGCAATGAAATTTCCTAGAACTTGAGAGCGTACATTTCTAGTTTCAAATATTCTAACCTTACGTATTGTTATTCATTTATTCACCATTCACCTATTAAAAGGACGGTGAATGTTTCTAGAGCTCAAGAACACGTTTGCAGTTTATACTTCTGCCATACGTCAATAGAGTTTTGACGAAGATAAATCACATCGAGTATTAAAACCACAGGGCTCTGTATAGAGCAGTCTGCCGTGTGAAAATATTCACACTACAATGGAAAAGGAGTGATAGTTTTATCCATAACTATACATTATTTTTGAATTAAGCTTAGTATATTTAATAAATGAAGTGTTTTAAATATGAAAACTTTAAGTCTTGAAACAAAGCTTTAATTCAAATTATTCTAGTGGAAAAATATACAACAAATAATAAAAATAATGTTTAGATTGTTTTTTTTTCCCTGAAATATTTATAAATTAAAATTAACAAATTTGAAGCAGTGTATGAATTAAATGTTTTTACTTTATATCAATTCCATAATCCCCCCCCCTTTATAGTATTTGAAGCTTGTCCCGGTTGGGGCGCTACCACGGTGGGGTACCAAGATACCTGGTTTGGAAAATCCTAAAAATGACGTAGGTCGGCCCCCGATCAGCCAACCAGCGGAGAATATCACCACCATATCCCGCGGAAAACGTTACTACATTTTACGGAACTAATGACCTTAGCAGCGAGCGCCGGAATCACCCATTTATCAATAGACGATTAATGAGTTTATATTTCAATAAAACTGAAAGATGGCTCTGAAATCTGAGGAAAACTAATTCTGATTGAGGTGCAATTAGTAAATAAATGGGCAGTTGCCTGACCAAGCACCAAGCGCGACATCGATTAATTGTTGTTGTTCATTGAACTATACCCTTTTCCCAATGAAAAGCTTTTTCCAATCCTTAGCTTTACTAAATAATTAGTTGAATGTGGGTCGCCGACGCTGTAAACTGTTTTAAAAGCATTTTCATGTTTGAAAATTTTTTTCATACTTATTTTTTTCATACCAGCTTGTTCAAATATGTTCTTTCAGTATCTAGTGGAGTTACCAAATGAATCGTAGTTTGTTAATGTTATACTTCTGTTCAAAATTCTTTCCCTCACCCAGTGGCCTGAATGTTACATCCATACGGATTGAACAGATAATTTTACAATTTCAAATTATAATGGCGAAAAAATTCTTGCAGGAATGAACAATGCGAGTTAGAATTTATAACATCTATATTTTACGTTTTGTTTTCTAATATGAAATAAATAATCACCTGTAACCTGTTCTTCTGCGTTATTCTCTACTTCTATTATAAGATCATTCTCACTTAGTTCGGAAAATTTGACGCTAAAGCTACAACTACGCTGGATTCCCTGAGTTGCTTAACACATTTTCTTCCTAATTTTAAGATTTTAAACTCCACAAACTCAGTAAGAAATGTATTTTCTAGTATTGTACATATATTTTTGTTTTCTTCTTATTTAGGAGCGAAAGGGGTGAGAAACTGGTCTAAAATTCATCTTCTCAATATTCTCGACGAATATTTTTAACCAAAATTAGTTTATGAATTAACCTACGGTACTATTTAATTAATTTAATTAATGACTATGATATTTTGATTACTCCAAGCAGAATATGAAGTTTATTATACACAGAGTTCGTTTTGAGAGAAATTCAGTGTCCAGAGTTTGACTCAGCACTTTTTCGAGTTTCAAATGCCTTTTTTTTCAAAACGTTTTTTTTTTTCAGAACGTCCTGTCCGTTGGCCAGTGCCAAGGGTACCGGTTTCATTCGGTCGGGAGTCGTAGTCCTGCCCAGTTTCACAAGATACAAGGTCACAGCTCGGCTGGCAAGCCTAGTAATTTGAGGCCGGAAACGTCGCTGGCAGACGAGAAGTAAACGAGAAAGTACTGAACGTTTTTTTTTCCAAACTGGTTTAATTGATGAATAACTTAGTTTAACAACAAAATATTGTATAACATATCAAAGGAAATTATAATTCTAAATGCGCTTATTAAATTTAATTTAGATGATTTTATAATAATATAATATAAATAAAATAATCTTATATTGACATTTTTTTTTAAGATATTTTCATTATGAGTTCATTTACATTTAAAACAACAGTTTGTCACAAGAAGGAGATATCAAATTTTAATAGGAGACCACTACAGTGGTTTGATTTTATTTTGCATCAAAAAAGAAATACGTTGTTTTTAAATGTAAGAGGACCCTGACAGACACATAGTCATAATTTTTTCTGTAGGCTTGAATCAACTAAAAACTGCTGGAGGAAAAATTTTTATAAACACTTAATACATTTGTTGCTTAATATGATCTATCTTTAGCTATTGTGTATGTGGCAATAATTTTACTTAAATCTGAAGGTGGGGACTAAAACTTACTGAATGTACAGTACCAAATTTACGAATTCCATCTCCAACAATGTAAAATACTTAAAGAAAACTCCGCCTAATTTCATTTATATCAGTTCGAAAGTATAAACATTCATACAGACAATACAGACAAACTTAGTGTTTGATGCCATTTCTGAACTTATTCCTTTATTTTCCTTTTTTCTTTTATTTTTTAAAGATCGCATTAACACAGGTCATTAGCGACCGCTTTTGGGAGAACGTTATCGTAACTGGAAGACGAAATGATATGGTGATGATAACGGTGAAAGGACGAACACAAATACAACCATGCTGAGCCGGACTCAACCCACGATTCGTCGGTCCAAAATCGCGCCTTAGCGATCTCGGCCCACCGGATAGGCATCCTTCGTTGTCGCTTATATTCGTTTCTCTAGAATCTGCGGGCAAACCTGTTGCCAATGCTCGCTTAGGGGTTCTGCGAACCCTGACGAGAAGCGCAGACTTTTCCCCAAAGAGAATTAACCGATATTCTTGGCTGAACTCAAGGTCCTGCGAATCTGAAACGAATCCTTCGATTTTGGGATACTTTACATAAAGTTATTGTATTTTCCAATTTTTGAAAGAGGCTCCAATTTTTTATTCCTTTTGGTAAAAATAGATCACAAACACTGAATTCTGCATAAGTGTCCATTTAAGACAGACTTTTAAATATTAAAAATTTAAAATATGTACTTTTTATGCACACATCGGGGATCTTATCTCTCCGACTACAGTAGCAATCTAGTGGTTATCACGTTCAACTCAAACTAAGATTGACCGATCAAAATTTATATACGCGTCTGGTCATTCAAGTTCGTCATCAACACTTGCCGGCAGGAAATCCTCCACCCACCCTTTCCCGCATTGGATACTATCTTAACTTTCAGATTTTAACTCTATATCCTATGTTTCAGTACAGCAGACATACATACCTAGAAGATGAGCAAAACATGATTCATTCTATCATCCAACGAATACCAAAATAAAGTATAAAAAATTTTTAAAGGCATAATATTCCAAAGAAATCAAATTTTTAAAGATATATTAGTATGAATATAAACTAAACCATAACATTAAAAAATAATGTCTTTTCCTTAATTTTTCTGAAATTATTTTATTACTAAAATTTGTTTAGTTGATATTTTAAAAAATATATATATATATATATATATATATATATATATATATTTTTGGGGCGCGGTGTGTGTGGGGAAACATCTATAGGTTATTTCATTTCCCCACCCGGGAACCCAAGTTAGAACTGACTAGGCAGTAACGACTGCCCAAGTCCACTTTCAGCTATGAAATGACTAACGGTAGGTTTAAAAACCCCATTCGATCGGCGAAGATTCCCACCTGAGCGATTCACAAGCGTCAACAGTCTCATTCTAAATGCAAAATTTAAAGGAGGAGCCCTTCAAAGGGAGAAGGCATCCTGTGTATCTCCGCACGGAATCAAATTCCATCCTTTTTTATATTAATAAAAAAAACTCATTCTAAGAGGAAACATGCTTAACAGTATGATTTCTTTTTTTGGAACTATTCGCAGCTAAATAGAGTAGTTTTGGTACATTAACCCGTTTTTCCCTGCCCCCCGATAGTAAAAAACTAAATAAAACTGGAAAGTTTTACCCCAAATTCTTTCCGGTCACCACGAGCCAAATATCACCAGGCACGCAGCACCTTTTACCGAGATCCTAGGTTCGAGTCCGACAGCGAAGATTTTTACACTAGCTTTCAGCTATGTCGAATTCAGACGCGTCTGGGGGAGAATTCAGCGCCAGCTGCTCTGATCGGAGTTTTTGGGGGCCCCCGAACAACACCAGCGAATACCAGAGCAGTACCCAACAAACTGACCACGGGCGCGCCATCTTTCCTTCCCCTCTTTTTCCTATCCCCCCCCTAACACACACACACACCACGCAAAGCACTCACTACAAAATTCCGGGGGAAAAAAATTTTTAACAGCAAAATCCCCCTCAAATAAACTTTATTGGTTAGATATTGCCACGCAAGCCATCAAAGCTAGGGGAAAACTGATCCACATCATTTAAGGGTGCGACCGAATCTTGGGGAGAAAATATGGAATGGAAATTACTTCCAAAAAGGGAACGTAACGTCGCCCAAAACATTTTAGGTGATAAAGAATCTAAATTATGACAGAATTAGGAACATTTTTTGGGAAAAGGCTTTCCCTTAGGGGAAAAGAAATTAGGGGGTGGGAAAAAAAGCATGGTAATATGAGCAGAGATAGACTGGAAATAAATAAATAATAATAAACAACAAAAATTTTTAGTAAGTTTTTTGGGTTAGAAAAACAAAAAAAAGTCAAAGTCAGTATTTTTAAGTATAAGTACATAAATAAGCAATAAAAATAAATTAACATAATATAAATTAAAAATAATTAAAAAAAAATAAACGGAAAAAATTTTAATTTTTTTAAATTAAAAAAAATTTAAAAATAAAATGAATTAAAAAAAAATTTAAAAAATAAAATTAAAAAAAAAATTTAAAAATAAAATTACAAAAAAAATTACAAATAAAATTACAAATAAAATTAAAATAAAATTAAAATAAAATTAAAATAAATTAAAATAAAATAAAATAAAAAAAAAAATTTAAAAAATGAATTAAAAAAAATTTAAAATAAATTAAAATAAATTAAAGTAAATTAAAAAAAATTTAAAAATAGAATAAAAAAAAATTTTAAATTAAAATAAAATTTAAAAAAAAGTAAAAAAAATTTAAAATAAATTAAAAAAAATTTAAAAAATAAAATAAAAGGAAAGGGTTTAAAAATAAAAACATATTGGGGGGAAGGGGGAATCGAAAATATAGGGCAGAGGCGTTGGTGCGGACGATCTTCTGTGGTGGTGTTTGTTTCAGGTGCTGAGGAGGCCAAACACTGGAAGGAGAATGGCTGACGCCTGCGCCAAATAAATAAATAGTTTAAAAACAAAAATCGATAGATTAGCATGTACTCGGCTTCGACGGCAAATTTTCCCATCAGGGTTCTTTCCTCAGTTGTACCTATGGTCTCTTTCCGCGGCATTGATGCGATGAGAGACCATTTGGGGTGAATACTAGAATACGAAAGGTTAGAACGCGGTAGAATGTAGGTATTGTAATGGCTTAAAGCCTTCTGGCCAGCCTACTTCAGCATCGAGTTTTCTAATTTGTATGTAATAATTACCATTAAATTAAATAAATAATATTCCGGAGACCGATCGGGAGCTTAGAGCTTGTCCTGACTGGGGCGGTGCCTCGCTGGTAGAGAGTTCTGGTGAGGGGGAAACCTCGCTAGCCGAGCAGGTCGGCGCCGGATCTCACCATCCATCGGGGAAGATCACCCATCTTCCGAGGAAAACATGCAATACATTTACGGACTAATGACATAAAATGTTGTCGCGCCCGGAATCACCAACCAACCAACTGGTCACCGTTAGTGAAAACTACATAAGAGCCAAAGACATCAGGATGTCTCATTTTCGTTGTAATAATCGTACTATCGTTTGTGCTTGAGTGGAAGGAAATGTCGGGTTTTGAGCCTGCATGAGAAAAATGTCAGGTGGCAACAAGGGGCGTACTCGACATTATTCTACTTTCATCTCGGAGAGGAGGGAAACCCCGCCCACAGAATTGAAGGCAATACATTTCAAGAGACATAAGACATAATTCAAGAGGTACTTCATTTGCCGGAGAATATTTCACAGAACATCGTCATAAATTGCGAAGAACACTGAGGGCATGGAGTGGATTAAAGTGTCAAAGTATATTATCACGAAAGTACAAAAAAAAATTATTCTTAGAATTAGATAAAGTAATGGATGTAGTTAACACAAATTTAGGAAAATATATAGTTGTGTCTTACTAATAAACGCAGCAAAAAAGATACACCAAAATATTACAAATTAAATTATTTCCAATCAAATACATTATTTTAGAACAAAACATACGACAACCAAATAAATATATAGACACGATGAGGGATAAGAACCCAAATGTATAACTGGTTTGTCTTTGAAAATATATTTTATTTCAACGGAGCTAATAATTTATTAAAATTATGTCAAAATGCTAATTTCTATAGCCATGCTTTTTTAAAATTTATTTCTTCTCGTTCGACGTACTTGTCCTTCGAGGAGGTTAAATTATGCATTGCATAGTTGCTTTTTTACTTTTTTGGGAATGGCCATCCATAAGCAGTGGTTTTAGTGCTCGGAAGAACGTGAACATTGTACTAAAGTCAATGAAGCGAGGTTGAATACTGTGTCAGTTTGATCTATGACAGTTATGGAGGATTACGGTGGTTTGAATCGGTCTTTGTCATACCGAATTAACACTGAGTATGCGCGTTGTCACCTAGGCTGATCATTGAGGAGCATGGGGAAGTGTGAAGGTTTCGGTAAAATGTTTGGGCTATTTGTGTTCTGTGGTCACTTAATGAAGGCACTTTCAGTTCCTCAGTGAATCTGGGTGTTTGGGATGAACCAGGGGCATTTAAGTTCTTCTTAAAATATATTCTAAATGGCTGTTAATTTTGAGATTGTAGTCGCAGCACATCCTCTAACTAGACAGGCGTAAGTCATGGTTGGTAGAATTAAGGATTTAAATAGTAGCAATTGATATCGACTTTCATGAAGAATGTGCATTGATTAGAGGGAAGAGTTTTGATATTTTTACAGATACTTTGTTGGCTATTGCATTTATGTGTGATTTCCAATAATCTTGGTGAAGTAACTCTCCTTAGTATTGTATCGGTGAGGAGGACCACGAATATATGTATTGTGAAGATTTAATTCAGCAGGCTTTTTGGGGCGGATAACGTAAAGATTTTTGTTTGATATTTTAATGGATTTAGGTAGCCATGCTGATTCATTGCCGTAGTGTTGTTAACATTGCAGTACCCTTTGTTTTACAAGGCCATGATTTCTTTGCAGTGCGCTTACCGCAAAGTAACACTTCATGTTAACGAACAGTAAAGACGAGTACTAATCTCTATGCATGATTGCTGAAAAAGAAAATGATCTGTGATAAAATTACGTAGACGACATGGACGGCCGAGGTGGCGAAGAACGTACCGACTCAGCGATTGTCCCAAGGGTCGGGGGTCTGATTTCCGTATTAGACATGATTGTTTGTCCTCGTCTCTCAGTGTTGCTGTTGTCGCGGAGGGCAGCTCTGCCGTGCCAAATCAGAGGAGCCCGCATGTTGCGTCTCAGTGTATGGTCGAATATCCGTCCTGTCGGGATGTAAGGGTAACTGGCAGTCGGCTGGATGAACGACTCAGAAAAAAAGAAAAATAAACTTTCTGCAACATGGAAAGCACTTGGCACAAAACGTGCAATGGAGTAACATAAGAAGACATCGAAAAAATCGAATAAGTTCGCGTAATATGTTACAATGCAAAGGATCTCAGCAGAACAATCCTATCAAGTGAATTCTGAGTGATATTACGAAAATACAATTTTTCATCCCACAAAGATTTTTGGTAACTAACTTGATGATCACACACGCGAATGTAATTCGAAATTAGATTACACACACTGACGAGGCATAATATTTAAAACACAATCACTTCTGGTCTAGTAAGCAATAATTTCTCGCAGGAATGGCAAAAAATAATGCGTTGTTAAAATAGTTATTACTTCAAATAAAGACACAAACATTAACATTTTTAGAGTACTTTCATACTCAAGACCGTCTTTCGTATTATTCGATTTTCTAAATTTGCTAGCAATCCACTCATCGGAGAAGGCCAGGGACTAGAGAATTTAGCTTGCTTACTGGTTGTCCTTGCATCTGGCACAAGGCAACATGAACCTACCTCTAAGCTGACCTACAAGAGCGACCCCAGCGTCCGGAAAGAGGACTTGAAGGTACAATTTAGTGAAACGTTAGAATTAAAGGACTTAAAGAGAAACGAACAAAACGCCGTTGCACACGATTTCATTGCTTAAAAGGCTTTCAATTGCAGATGAGTTCTTCAGTTTTTTCACATGTGAGTAGAAGTATTAGATATAAGTACATCAATATGCTTGCAATTTAGCAATGAAATTGTCACTAACAATTGCTCTATTTCGTTTTATGCTACACTACATCTTCATCCTATACATTAACCCTTCAATCCAGAAACCTTGAACCTGCAATATTTCCACAAGTTTAACATCAATGCTTCCAATTGTTTTGTGAACATTAATGTGTACATTTTAATCTATATTATTTTGTACAGCACATTACATACAAATCGGTTCATGTATGATTCATGCTCATAGAGTCTACGGAAAGACATTGGTTCTTAAGGAGAGTGACGTGGACTCTAAGAACATTAAATTACATTACAGGATATGTATTCTTATATTTTCATCTCTTCAAATATTTTTCAATTTGAGGAGCAACTAATCAAAACGAGTATTGTCCACTGGTGAGAAAATTAAGTTTGATATGAAATCGTAGTTTTTAATACGTTCTACACGTTCCTGCTTTCTGATTTGTCAAAACGTTTTAAGGTAACTCTCACCTGAGGAAGGAATCTAGAATTTTGCCTTACTCTGGTACAATTGATTGCTTTACGCTTTAGATATCAATTCTGAAAACTTTTCTATTTGTTTATAAATAATAATTAATTAGACTGTTGGTGATGTAGATACCTTATTAATTAAAGTAATAAATTCAGATGTTGTCTGGTATCATAATTTGTAAGATCTTTGATGCGTGATATCAGTCAGAGTGGAAATTTCAGATATAAATTAAACATTAAATATCTACAAACAATATATACAAAAGAAGCATGCAGATGCGTACTAAAAACCGCAGAACTTCGTTTTCCGCCCAGCAGCTACAAGGTACGACTGATTCAGTTTGCTTACGCATCTGCATACTTCTTTGTATATATTAATTTGTAGATAATTTGTTTAATGTTTAATTTCTATCTATTCGTGTAATTTCCAGCTCTGACGATGATCGCACACAATCGAAAAGATCTTAAGCAGAAATATAAAACAAATTGATACCAGACAACATCTGTTTTATTTACTTTATAAATAATTGGCAAAATGCAAGTTTAAACACCAAAACTCTAAAACAAATTGATATATTTTGATAATTCTTTCTAATCACAATTAAATATTATAGAGAGTGAACTAGAATGATGAAGATACTAGAAAATTAAAGAGTCAGTATTTGATTATTTTAGAAAATATTATTGTTTATACGTTTATTCCGCAGATTTCAGTTCATGAAACTGAAACTTTCAGTGAAAAATTAAATCTTCTAGTTCATCCACTAGAGCAAATCATGGTTTCTAGGTGCAAAACAATTATATTATCTTTAATAGTTTATGATTTATGATGTTTGACATGCACGAATGTGCAGAAAATTCCCAATTCGGGAAAATGCATCGGAAGTTCATTCACAAAAAGTTGACAGTTGACACTATTTTGAGAAAACTTTTTTTTAACAACTAAGAAACAAATAAGAAAGATTAAAGTATTTGAAAGAGAAAAAAAGAGAGCATGGACCCAAAAAAAATTGAAACACAAAAAATGTTTTTTCATCATTCTCAGATAGAATCCCTTAAAACTTTAAAATTATTTGAAGAAATCAAAAAGCAAACTTTAGATATATTAGAAGTACAAATTTTATATCAAATATATTTTCCACAAATACATTATGCCTTTGATTTCCTATTTACTTTCATCTTTAATGCAATAGTTTTGTCGTATTTATTAACGATGTATAAACATTTTATAGGAAATTTCTGAAGGGGAATATGCCCCTCTGTATATCTGACAAAGGAAGTCATAATTTATGAGAAAATGTTATTAATTATTATATTTCAAATTTCTAATCATTATTTTTTTTTAGAATTATTTCATGATTTCATGAAATGGATTGGTAATGATCACTCAAAATGCGTATTTAGAAAAAAAATGAAAATGATAAGTTTTTCGGAATTTTTTTCCCACAGAATGTTGAATTAAGTGGGGAAAGTGTTAACCAAGGATATCATTACACTGTGAATAAAATTTATGATTACTAAACGTTTAAATTGTCAAAAAAGTAGACTTATAAGAAAACGGGATTAAATTTCTTTTGTTATCCCCTTTTGACTAAAAAAAAGAGTTCTTATTTTTCATTAGAAAACCCCCATTACCCCCAAAACGACATAAGTCGTTTGAAAGCTAGCTCCATTTTTTTGCAACAGAAAAATGACTAAAACCAGTCCCCAAGTACTAAGCCTGGCTCCCAGGTCTCTTTATTTCTCCCCCGGGAAACTTTTTTTCTCCGGGACTTCCACCAATCTGCTTTGTTGCCCACGGCTCGATCTTTTGGGCCCCCGAGCCTTAGGAAGGGCGGGCCCCGGGGAGATCTCGAAGGCGCGTCTTCCGGAGAGACATTAATACCCCCCTAACTGAAAGTACTCTTAACGAGTTCACGGACTTTTTAGAGACTTGTTGATTTACACAAACCAACAAGTTATGAGGAATTTGAGAAACTAGTCGCAAAACAAGATAATAATAGTTTAAAAACAGTAATTTATTGATTTTTTTTGGGTTTCGGGGACGTCAACTGCTTTTGGGCATTAGTCCCGCTAGTGTACGATGTTTGTTTTCGGGGTGGAATTTATGGTGGGGATCTTTCCGCTGGATGGCATCCGGCGCCGACCTACCGTCGGTAGTGGGGGTTCCAACCAGGGCCCTTCCACCAACGGGGCACCGCCCGCCGAGAAAACCCGGAAGGTGCATGTTTTGTAAGGGGGTGTAAGGAGATGATAGGCGGAAGAGGAAGGAAGATCGGGGCGGGCCGGGGCCCCTTTTAGGGTAATGCCCACATTCGCTTGGTTTTGATGTAGAAACCACGGGAAAACTCGATCAGAGCAGCCCCGGGGGAATTTCCCCAAGAGAGCGATAACGGGCCCGCTGAAAAGCTAGTGTCGAAAATCTTGCCGCCGTCAGGGCCGAACAGAGGACCCCCTGGGAAAGGGGCTGCAGGACACGTTTACACCATACCATCCCGGTATAATAACAGAAAAATTTTAACAACAATTTAAAGTCGTCGGCGCAAATACCTCAGGGAAAACCCGACAGTTTTAATAGTCCATAGATGTATTAATGAAAAAACAATAGGGATCATTTTACCACCGCCTTAGGTAGGTCAGGGATCAACAGATGTCGTTTCAGTACCAGAGAAATCCAGGGGGTTGAGTTCCGACGGTTTTGATAAGAAAAAACAGGTCGGCAGCCGTTTTTTGGGGGGGAATTTAGCGACCGGCTGCTCTGATCGTTCTTCCATCAATACAAGGAGAATGCTCTGGAACAGTATCTTAACAAACGGGCCGGGCCCGCACGCGATCTTCCTTCGTTTTCCCTTGTTTTATCATCAACCCTTCCAACACACACAACTTCCTTGCTCTTTACTACAACAATGTCAGGAGATCAAAGCTTGTCCCACCTGGGCAGTGCCTGCTGGTGGAAAAATCTCTCCTCAAGCTGATAAGCAGGTCGGCCCTGCATCTCACCATCCTGCAAGCCATCCTACAAACCAGATGACGAGAAAACATGATGAGAATCGATATTACATTGCGACACAATGTTTTGGAGTAACTCAAAAGCAGCAATTTACCCTTGCGACGTCCCGCACTAACTCATTTTAGGATTATCATGAAAGGACCCTATCAGCTGACTAGTACAAAGCACGCCATTTACAGATAGGTACATTAAGCAATGATAAATAAAATTAGCTTGCCTGAAGTAGCTGGGAACTTTCGTCTAGTGTCAGGACGATAATTGTTCAAAGGAAAGGGGGAGTCACCTATGACGGTTGATAAGTCCAAACCACTAAGACAAATTGGTTTGGAGATTTTAGAGATTAGCTGAGCATGTACTTTTCAGAGGTGTACCAACAACGGGTACAAATTTATCGTTATTTTTTTAAGTCTCCTAATTAAAATAAATCCATTAGCTGTAAAATCTGTTATAATGGTGAAAAAGACAATGGCGGTAAAGTAGGAAATTTGGGAAAAATTATCTTTCCTTTCTTCACATACAGAACAAGCTAATTCACTTTAAACCTCTATTGACGGTTATAAAAAATCCACAAATGTTTCATACAGAAGTGAGATACATTAAAAGCTTTCAACGAGAAAACGCTTTAAAAAACACTGCTCAGCAACCATTTAGAATCAAGGATTATTGAAACGAACTTGTCAACCTAACTTTAAATCAACAATACATTACACTAAACAATAAATCTTCTTAAAAATGTTGCATGGCATTACATATATTTCTAAATCCAACAGGACGAAGTAAACTTAAAATGTTTTCTTCTTATAAGTTCAGTGAATGCAATCAAACATAATCAGTTGCGCCAGTAGAATTAATCTGGAGGAGGGCTCTTTTTATTGACTACAACTGACTTGTTTTCTAATACAGAATTTTTATCTACGCTAAATTTAAAAATATTTTTGTTGATTTATAGTTATTGTAAAGGAATCAATTGAAAAAATGAATGACTTTCTTTACTGTAGAAAAATAAGTAAAAGCAAACTTGTGAATGATTGTCATCCACGCAGGATCTGAAGCCTCAAAGAGCCTCCTACCTTCCTTCAATGGTCACTGAAAATATTTGATGAGTATAGTTCAATATTATTTCCGAACAAGGCGTTAATGCAGACAACAACATACAACACGATGATAAGTAAATACTTTTAATTTTTTTTAAATTTTTTAACTTGTTCGGCTTGTTAGATTTCGGTTTTTAATTATACATAATGTATTCCAGTAAATACTGTGTACAATTCTATTGGAAAAGTTTGAGTCAAGAGAGTAACGTTGCTGCTTGGTCTAAACGTTTTATTCGTTTGAAAGAATATTTGTAAATTGTACACCTCAATTAAACAAATGTATTAAAAGTATTATTATTATTATCGTTATTATTATTATCATATTATTATCGTATTATTATTATCGTATTATTATTATCGTATTATTATTATCGTATTATTATTATCGTATTATTATTATCGTATTATTATTATCGTATTATTATTATCGTATTATTATTAACTTTGTTTTCTTAATTTTTCAATGGTCAAATACTAAAACTTTGGGAATGCTTTTAATAAAAGAAGAAAAATATCTGGGGTAAACAACAGAAAAAATAAACAAACGGGGGAAAAAGCGAAAACAATATTTCCCCACCAAATGAAACTTCCTTTCACGCTCAGAAAAACCCTATTTTAAAATGGCAACCTCTTGCTGGAAAAAGGCATGGACGGATTATTGGTACGCCCACCCCGAAAGCGGGGTTGCGGGCGCAGTCCGCTCCAACGCCCTCGGGGGCACGCACTCCCACCTGCGGACGCAAATTCTTTTGCTCTAAATACGCAACGAAGCACCCACCAAGCAGCCACCCCTTCCTCCTCTCCCCGCCCGCCTCTACCCGACGCAGGGGCGATAATTTCGGCGACGGCCCCTTCCCTTTGCTCGTTCGAGAAGGCAGTTCCGACTTAATTGAGTACAGCCTTTCTCAGGGACACGGCGCTACGCCCCTGCCGGAGCCGGTCGCCACCGCCACTGCCACCGCCGTCGCCGCCGTTGGGCGATGCATGCGTAATCCGCCTCGTTTCGACGCCGAAGCAGTTCTCTTTGTTTATTTACAGATTCCGTGCGGATGCTTTGGCTCATGTTCCTCGGATCGAGTTTCAAACTCGCGTTCGAGATCTTTATGCTGTAGGAACGTGAAGATTCTATACTTTTCGTGTGACAAAACCATGCGTAATTACGATGACGACTGGTGAGGAAAAGAAGAAATATGAAATTAAAATGAAATAATATATAGAAAAAGAAAGAATCGGGAAAAGAAATGTCTGGGGAAGTTCCTAATCGGGCGTGCAGACTGAGCCAACATCAATGTAATGTGCATGTATAAACAATATAAACTTACAAAGCGTTATTAACTATTGGAGGAATGCAATTGTACAAAAACGTTTTCTTTTTGCTAATGAGGGCAATTACTGAGGGGAAGTATTTTAAATTCCTTCATTTACTACGAAAATTTCTGAGTATACCGAACATACATCCTATGCCTTCGTGGGGTTAAACAAATATTCTAACGTTTGCATCAACGGACTCTTTTTTTCTTATCAAAATTGCCACTGAAACTTTTTCATTCATTAATGAAACTAGTTATTAAATTTAATACCTGTATCTTTTATACCCTTTAGGGTTTTTTTAGGGGTTGTAATTTTTACAAACGTTCAAATTACGGGCAAGTAAATTAAAACTAGCAATTTATTTCTCTTTTTAATGATCTCCCAAAAAACTTTATTTGTAATTTTAAAAATAAATTACTGAGAGAAGATCTGAAGATCAAAATTAACCCAATAAATGGCTTCCTACATGTTTTCATTTCATGCCTCAATAAACCTTTCCCTCAAAGTGTTTTTAAAAAACCTTTTTCCCCAGAATGATTCAATCACAATTAAATTTGCATGCCCCAAATTGTTGAAGGGCCTTTTACTGGTTTCCCAAAAAGAGAAAAGCTTTCCTATTGTCTTTATTTTTTAGACCTTTTCTCAAAGCCTCTTACCCCTCAATTTTTCTTGGTTTCATTATTTTTTTTTAGAAACGGGAAGCCGCATCGTACGTATTTTTCAATTTTAAAAAAGTGCATAATGGTTTTTGATTTATTTCCAAATTTGTAAAGAAGGGGGCTAGGGTAAAGAAAAGGGCACCAGTTTTGAAGGCTGTGCCAAAAAATTTTAAAAAGCTAATGGTGCTAAAGTTTTCCTCCATTTGGATTTAAAATTTTTGGTTATAAATTTCCCATGGCCCAAAAAGGGTACAAAAAAATAAATTTTTGGTTTGAGTTCCCAAAAATTGCAGATTGATCTACCCAGCGGCCAAAGCATATATTCCAAACGAATGACAAAAGTGTAATCCCAGAATGATGCATTTAACAAGGGAAACTTTAAACTAATTTATCTAAACCCTCATCATCTGAGTTTTTGTTGTGCCACTATTGCAGCCAATGATCTTATTTAAAATACTTGATTTTTTAAAAGTGTTTAAACCTGCCTATTGGTGAATAGGGTTCAAACTTGGGGATTTGGGGCAATTTTTACTTCAGGTGGGTTTTTGAAGCATTTCACATGCCCCACACCATACGGATGTTCCATTCGCATTTAAAAAAAAGTTAACATCTATTTCAAGATTCAGAGGCTTTGATGAAAATGAACCTAATGATCTAATTTTAAAAATTTCATTAAAAAAATGTTAAATAGAATTGAAAAAAATTGAAAAATTTTCATTCAGGGGTTTTTTAAAATTCAAATCATAAAAAAAATTTGTGCAAAAATTTCAAACCCCTTTTATCTTTAAAAAAAAAAAATAAATCAATTATTTAACCCCCATAATTTTTTAAAACCCCATTAGGCTTCATGAAAAGCCCAAAAAAAAAATATTGTTTAAATTAAGGTGCAAAGTAGCCATCATTAAAAAATATCAATTTCTTTAAAAATCCGTATTCAGATGAAAGCGTTTACAGATAAGTTCCCAAAACCCAATTTTTTGGGATAAAACTCCCCAAAAAAGTGAACTGACTACAAAAATTTTTTTGAGGAAATAATTTTAAAATAGGTGAAAAAAAATTTGCACTTTTACAAATAAAAGGGCTAAAAAAACGAGATTTCCCCCTAAAAAAATTTTTTTTCGCAGTTTTTTTTTCATTTTGATTACAAAGGGAAAAAAAAATAAAGTTGTCAGGTTGATTAGTGGTAACTAATTTGTTTAAAATTAAAATTTTTCTTTTTTGATTGTAATTATTATCGACATAGTTTCCTTTTTTTGAACCCAAATTGGGAAAGGTAGGGAAAGTTTAACCCGTGATGTTCGTGGGTACGAAAGCACGAAAAGCACAAGGTCGTTTTGAAATCCGGGTTTGGGAAGAAACTTTGAAACCTTCCCCGCCACGCACAGAAAAGGAAGGAATTTCTCCCCCAAAAATATGGGGCCCCGAACTACTTTTCCCTTTTTAAATTTGGGAATGTTGAAAAAATTTAAGTTGAACGAAAATGAGACCTGGGCCCTCTTTTCACCCCCGGATCCCAAATATCCTTTTTTTAGCAAAGTACGGTAAAAAAACCCCTTAGTCTCATTTGAGAACTCTGATTTTGAAACATGCAAAATTTTTTCATTACAAATCTACTGAATTGAAGATAAATTTTTGGGAAAAAGAAAACTTTTAAAGATCCATTTTAAAACGGTACTTACTTTTAAAACGGCATTTTTGGTCAAGGTCTTTTTTTTCGATTCTAATTTTAAAATTAAAAATTTAGAAAAAATCAAAAATCCCTGTCACACCACCAGTTTAGCTTTTTTTGTACCAATAGTTCCAGTTGAAAAATTTTTTCTCTTTTTGGTAAATGAAATAAATAAACGTCTGCATTTTAAAAATTTTTTTAAAAAAACCTTTATTAAATAAAAGACAGGTTTGACAGCATCAAAGGAACTATTTGCATTATCTTGGAACTCAAAAAAAATTTTTTAAAAAAAATAGAAAGATGGGCCCACGAACAAGGGATTCAAATGTTTTCGGTGCCCAACTTTTTGAGAAAAGCATGGAACTTTCCATTATTTTTCACCAAATCTGGCCCCCCTTTTTTTACCCAAATTACAAACCAACACCATCTGAGGGGAAAACTAACGTTTGGGAAGGGTCAAAATATTTTCCCAGGTCTTGGCCTGGCACATTCACCCATTTTGGTCAAAACCCCTTTTTTTGGGAATTTTGGCATTTAGCTCATTTGAATTTCTACGCTTTCTTAAATTCCCCTTCCCCCACAAGATGAGCCTCCTGAAAAATTTCTAAAAAAAAGAGTCCTATGGGGAATGTGGAAAATTATTTTTTTGAATCACGAACTACACAGGTCAATGGCTTTTACATTTTGAAGAAATAAAAGTTTGAACTATTATCCGGGCCCAGATACGCGTTTTTAAAATTTGGTTCTGTCGGAACTAAAAAATTTTTGCTTTGGTCCCTTTTATTTGATTATATTTTTCCTTTTTCCCCCCTGCCCAATTTTTAAATTTTTATTTATGCTCATATTTTTTACAAAAAACTATTCTAAATAAAGAAATTAAAATACTTTAATTTTAAGGGTAAGAAAAACGGGGTTGGACCCCTTTTGGGTTTCCCCCAAACCCCTTTAAGGTCAAAAACTTGTCCATCAACGTGACTTTTTTGGGGAAATGTATGTTGATAAAATGGCTTTTAAAATTAAAGGGGGGAATTCTCCTTTGGGTGGTTTTTAAAAATTTTTTCCTCCTGAAAAAGGGCCTATGGGGATTAAAACAGAAAGAAAAAAAACTATAAATTCCCTAAAGTTTTTGATGGGTTTTTTCCTTAAAAGCGCGTTGAAAAAATTGATAAAAGTACCCTCAGTGTGTAATAAAAAAATCTTTTCCCCCATCAAACAAATTTTTGTTTTTTTTTTATCAAAAATTTAAAGAATAGCTATTTTTTTCTTTCCCTTTCCCGAGAAACCACACAATTGAAGGTTCTAAGTATAACGGGGGTAACTGTTTTTGGAGATTCCCTGATGGGGAGAATTAGACAGGTGGGGAGCCGGAAAAATTTGTGGGCCTGTGTCCCAAAAGGGACTACTCTGTAGGGGGTTGTTTAATTTTTTTAGGCTGTGTAGCACATAATTGACTTAACTGTACAAAGCCCTTTGACCGAAAAATCAGGACTGAAAACTCCCCCCTTCCCATCTGTAAAACAAACTCCAGAAGAGAAACTGTATGTTCTTTTTCTTCCAAATCCCCTTAAAGAAAAGGAAGGGGATTCTTTTAAATTTTGAATTTTAGAGGTTTTAGGGGAAAGTAAAAAATTTAAGAAGAGGATGAGAGAGGTTTTAGGATGAGTTAAAAAAAATTGGAAAAAATCCTAGATTGTAAAATTTTTTTATTTTTAGTTTACATTTACGGAAAATTGGGTTTTGGGGTGGTGTCTTGTGATATTTTTGTGATCTTTTTTAAGTGGTTGGGCCTTACGGAAAATAAACTAAAGGGAAACTAGCTAGATGGGGGTTTTGGGGTCTGACACTTTTTTCTCTTGGGCCGAAAAGTATTTCTTGTCTTCCTTTTGGGAAAATTTCAACACCTTTACAAGAATAGAAAAAATTTTCAAACCACCAGATCTCCTTTTTTTCCGTTGTGGGGTTTCCATAAAGACAATGTTTTAAACCATGGGGTTCAAACACAAATACTTAAGTTTAGCTAATAGCAAAAAAATTCCTTCCTTCAGTCATAATAAATTACGACTTTAAAAAAAATTAAAATTCAATTTTCTAAAAATTTTATAAAAAAGATCGGGTGATTAAATAAAAAGTTAGAAAAATCCTAGATTAGGGAAATGGTTTAGGTAATTTTAAGTTGTCACTTTTCCTTTTATTTTGCAAAAAAAACTCATATTTAAAAAAAAAAATATTTTTTATAAATTTAATTTTTAAGAAAATTTTTTAAAAAAATTTAATTTAATATTTATTTTGTAACTTATCGTAAAAATTATTTTTTGGTTTCCAAAAAATTTAGATTGTTCAACAAAAAACCCTTAATTTCTTTTCCTAAAGGGACTTTTCTTAAAATAAAAATTTAAAAAACAAAAAGAAAAAATTAAAATTTTGAGATAATTTTGAAAATCTTAGGTTAAAAATCTTATCCCAAAAAAAAAAATGATATTTCAAATTCATGAGCCTTTTGCCCGAGATCATTGGGAATATCATTTTGGAAAAATTATAAACTAATAAAGTGTTGTTGGGGGCTTTTCCCCAAGACTAGGAAACAAACGTTTTTTCATGACCCATAAACTGGCCCAAAAAAACGAATTTTTTTTAACCATTATTAGATGAAAAATTTCACATAAAAAGCAAAATATAAAATTTTTTGGGTGAAAACTAAAATAGGTTTTTTTGTAAAAATCACCCTGGAAATTTGATCTTTATACTAGAACCAAGGAGAAACCCAAAAGGGGATTTTAAATGAATAAGTCCCCCATTTTTTAAAATGATTTTCTTTAATTTTCAAAAACCCAAATTTTTTGAAATTTTAGTATTTTAAATGATAATATGTTAATCACTTCTGGGAAACGAAAAAGAAGTTATTGGCAAAAACGAAAAAAATACTGTAGTGCAAAACAGATTTTTCCAATTTTTCGCCTTTTACAAAAATGCAAAAAGTATTCAAATTCCCCAACCGAATGCGTAGAAATTTTCCAAAAACAGTTTCAACAAAATGGACCTAAACATTTTTAAACTTTTACTTTTCAAAAAGTTCATAAAGGAGGGATTTTTTTTAAATTGGGAAAAACCCCAGGTTTCTTTTCCCCTCAAAAAAAAATTCGGTTTAAATTCGGGGAACCCGGACATCAAACAATCATTGGAAAGTCACTTTTGGGAAAAAAATTGGGGGTGAACTTGTCAGGTTTGTTACAGACGGACAGACAGACTAACAAGGTTCATCTTCTGATCAAAGTTCCCCCAAACATGTTTTTAAACATATGTAAGATTTTTTCCCAAAAAGAAAACGGGATTTACCCACTTTTCTTACAGGGCCCAAAAAGGGTTTTTTGCAAAAATTCGCCTTTTTCCGCAGAGTTACATAACTTTCTCTAGAGCTAAAAAGTAAAGTAAGCTGAACTGTTCTGAACCGACCAGGCCTCCGAGGTCGTGAAAATGGGGGGGTGGAGCCAACGACTAAGGGGCACCCCCTTGGACCAAAAACCCCTTTGAATGAAAAAGGAGCTTTTTTGCTGCTCGCACCGCTGTATCAAATTCAATCTTAATATTCTAACTTGAAATTTCCCAAAAAGAAAAACCCCTTGGGGAGTTCTTGGGAGGTTTTGTGGTGAGGAAAGGGAGTCGTTCCCAAGTTTTTTTCCCCTTTCACTGGGTTTGATTTAAAAAAAGAAGTTCCCTTTAAAAAAATTAGATAGAAAAATAAACTTCAAACCCATGAAAAAGTTATATTTAGATAGATGATTTTTAAAGTTTTTTTGAGCTAATGCTCGGTGGCAAACTTTTACAACTAGATATACGACAATTAAAAAACTTTCAAAATATTTAGAAATATAATTTTTACAATTAGAGATTTATACCCTAGTTAAAATTTAAATTTTTGGGAGTTAAATGTAATTTTATTTTTGATTTTAATTGAGTTAAATGTAAATTTAGTTTAAATGTAAAAATTTTTGCATTACTATTTTACATTTTTTTTTTTCAAATTTTATAACGTTTAATAAATATTGTTCTGAATTTGTGAACTTTTAGTACGAGTACCCAAATTTTAATTTAGATGGGGGTTTGGAAAATGTGATGCGGGAACTCCCCTTGTTTTTTGCATATAAAATAAACCTCATCGCTCACTGCAGACTGGTGAGACTACGATCGGCGATACGCGAGACATTCATCCCCTTTTTCCCGGGTCTTTTAATTTTTATTGTATACAAAGTATAATACCTCGTAAATTCTGTTTAAAAATGAAAAAATCTGAATGAAAGAAACAAATTTTAAAGGGATATCGTGTTATTCACAAATTTAACTTTTTTTGATTAATATACGGTAGGAGATACTTCGCCCTTTTTAAAAGACATTGGATCACTGTCCCCGATTTGTTATTCTCCGGAGTTCTTTTTTTAAAACTTTTAAAATAGAATATTCAACGATGGTAATTTAATCAGCAGTAGATGAGCAAAATAAACTATTTTTGCCCTTTGGGGTTTTGTCTGAAAACTTGCCCCAATTTTCCCAGACCCAAAACAAATTTTCCCTTTTCGGGGAAAAATACTGATTCTTTTTCCCTAAAAACCAGTGTTGTTTTCTTAGTACTTTTAAAGTTTTTATTTTTTGCTCAGTTTCGGCCCCCCAAAAACCAGAAAAATACCCCCAGAGAAAATTTTTATTGGAAAATTAATGAAAAAAACCGAAAGAAAATTAAAAGGAAATGCCCCAAAATTTATTTGATCTAATTTTTTTGGACTTTTTATTAGATACAATATTTCCCAGAAAAACCCTTTCTGAATAAACGTAAGGGGAAAGAAACTTTTTGGGATAAAAAATACCATTTTCCATCATATCTTCTTATTATCTTTAAAAGGTTATTAAATTTTTTTTGTTCGGGAAAATTATCAGCAAAAATAAATTTTTTTTTAATTAACAGTTCTGAAAGTCGATTCAAATATTTAAATACAGAATAAATAATACCTCAAAATATACAAAACAATAAAACAAAAAATTCACTTTTCCCTATTTTAAAATTTAAATTTAAATTAATTAAATATTTTTTTGAAGCTCTATTTGGCCCCCTTTTAGGGAAGGACCTTGCTGGTTTTTAATGTTGGAAAGGGCGACATCTGGCTCATGACCATTCAGCTAAAATATTGTTGATTCCCCAGGAGGGAAATGGAAAAATTCACCCCTCAAAAGGAAAAGAAATCGTGAAGACAAGATGATTTTCCTTTCCCCTCGTCATGAAGGTTTTTGGGGGCATCTGTCACAGCTCTAAAATCCAACCAGGTTCTAAACCCCGGGGGCCCCTTTCCCCCCTCTTGGGTTGTGGTTTGATAAAACCCCCGGGTTAAGGTCTTGACAAACATCTCCCAGGTTCAAGGCCGTTGAAAGGGAATCACGGGAGTTTCAATCAGTAGTTGATTTTATTTTATTAAAGGGATACAAAAAAATATCAGAATGCAAAATAAATAAATGTGCGAAAAAATTCTTTAAAAAAATCTTTATTCTAAAAAAATCAAAAATTTAAAAATTGGCAAGCGTTTCATGGTGTCCAATTTTTGAAAAAATTTAGTTTAATTATATATTATTTTAAAACTCAAATTCTCAATTTGTTTTTAAATTTAGTTTTCTTTTTTAAAATTTTAAATCAGGGATACTATAAAACATTCCTAAATAAAGGGAAACCGACTGATACCAGCATTGTTCTTTTAAAGCAGGGCCAGGCCTAAAAAGTAAATCGTAAACCAGAACAAAGGGTTCCCCGCCTATAAACACGACGACATGTCGCTATAAAAAAGGTCTCTAGGGTCGTTGGAGAAAAGTACAGGTATCTTTGGGTTTAATCTTCTTCCAGTAAAACCTTTGTAAAATTTTGATCAATATTTTCTTTTCGACAGGGGACTTTTCGAAATATATATGATTTTGTGTTTTCTTTCTACATACTTAACTGACAGTCTTTAACTGAGGTATGTTTAGTTATTGGGCAAATTTCCACCCCCTAAGACAAATCCCGGGTTTTCAGTGGTTCCCTTTTTTTGGAAAAAAAGTAATTTTTGTTCAAAGGGAACACTTTTTTCACAAACCATTCATGATTTTTCATTTTTTTGTGAAAGAAAATTTCCAAAACGACTCTTAACATTTTCATTTCTTTTCAACCGGGTTTAAAATTTAAATCTCCCGTAAATTTTTTTACATTTTTCCAAAAAACCTAAGTGGCATATCAAATTAATTTAATCTTAGGAAGTAAAGAACAACTATATAAATATAAAATGTCCTTTTTAAAAACTGAAAGAAATTTATGAACGTTTTTGAAAACAGTTTTTTTACTAGACATTTTCCAAAATTTTTCCACGTTAAATTCTCTACCATCAAAAATTTATACCTATAAATTCTCTTTAACATGTTACAAATGTTTTATTAAAAAGCGTTTCACCAGTTACCATCAGAAAATTTAATTCTGGGGAAAACATTTCATATTTCTTTGGGTGTTTCTTCTCCATTTGAAGAAACCCAATGCTTTGGGTTATGTTTAAAAATATATTTCCCCGGGAAAATTTTAAAAAAGGCAGGATATAGTGGGAAACATGAAAATTTATATCAAGCACTTTAGGCTGCCTTTTAAACAGTTACTTAACAAGCACTTCCACTCCCATGGGGTTTTAAATAGACTTTAAACTCATTTTGGCCCGATGAAAAACAAACTTTGGGTTTTTTAAAACCCGATAAGAGTTTGGGTTTTTTGATCTGTCCCGAAATCTTATAAAAAATCTTTCCCCCTTCCCGGGTAAAATTTCACAAAATAAACGTGATCCTCTTCACGGAAGATGCCGGGTTCGGACGACCTCCCCAAAACGCCCAAAAAAATTTTGTTGCTTTTGCCACTCAACGAGCGCAGGCCGCCCTCCCGGGGAGCACTGCTCGCAGCCCCCGCGTAAGGGGCGTCATTTGGACAGGGGGGCCCTCCCCTCTTCCCCAGAGAAGTACGGACTAATCTGGAGGAAAAAACAAAATATCTTATTATTTTTTATTTTTTTTTTATTTAGTTTAACTCCCGTAACACCCAAAAACTCTTGGACAACTATTCAAAAATGTATTTGGGAAGTTTTTTAAATTCTTGGGTCTTTCCCAAGTCACCAAGTTGAAATTGGGAATGCAGGGGAAAATCAGGTTTCTGGTAAAATTTATAAAAAAACATTAGTTCCCGTTTCACCAAATACACGAAAATGATAAAAAATTTATTGTAATATTGAACCAAATAAAATAATGAAAGAATATTACCAGGTCGTCGGGGGAAGACGTTTTAACATCGCCGTCTGAAAAACCAATTTAGCCACCGCGCCAAAAAAATCCCCACAAAGGGGTCCCATTTTTTTACTCCGGCCCGGAGAGGGTCCCTTTTCCCCCGGGGGGCATCGCCCACCAGCTCAACCTCGGGCCCATGGCGGGGAGCGCGCCCCCACGGCTGAAGTGCCGGGCAGCTAAAGTACGCCAAGGCGTTCAGGGGCCCCACTAAGTCGCCGCCCCAATCTCGGGCCCATGGCGCTGCGGCGCCTTCACGGGTGAAGCTTCGCCGCGCTCAATCGTACGCCAGGCGCGGCCCGGCGCCCACCGGGGCGGGGGCTGGGGCGCCCGCCCCTTCCGCTCTCTTCCGCCTCATCCCACTATCCGGGGGGATGCGTCCCCCCGCTGACTCCCCCGGGCCGGGGGGGGGCCGAGATAAGATATTTAAGAAAAAACATTCTCTTTTTTAAAAGAAAGTATTGATATTTTCAAGCTTCTTTTTTTAAAAAACGTTTATTGACAAAATATAAAAAACCCCAAAAAACATTTTTCTTAAAAAAAGGGTTAAAAAATGACATCTTTAGTTCTTACTGTTCCTGTTGTTTTCACTTTT